>JBBMOI010000014.1:3672500-3727500 GCA_038088405.1 Porites divaricata | reverse complement strand
TCATGCCGTACTTGCAGAAGCACCGTTTCTTGCGATCCAGAATTTTGCTTCCATGGTAACATGACGTAATGACTTCTTCCCCCTCTATTCCATTCCCTCTCCTCTTCTTTCCAGACTCTCCTAACCCTCTAAACAAACTAATGTGAGGTACAAAGCCGATTGATTCGCCCCGAATAACGTCGATTCGCCCAATGTCACTATTGAGTGAATTGTGACCATTAAAACGAAGGCTTCACTAGAATACATTGTCAAATGGACTTGTAAGGAAGCCTAATTACTTTAAGTCTGAAAAAATCTTCAAATTCGTCTGTAATTCTCGTTCTTGAATAGACAAGTCAAAGGTCGAGTCGATAATGAATATTACTACAATAGGAGTGTTTTTCACTTGTTTTTTGACTTGTACAGCATTTTTTTTTAAATAATCTACTAATCGGGCGAATCGAATTTAGCTCGGGCGAAACGGCCTCAATTTCTTCGATTATGGCTTTATGGCGTTAGTATTCCTCGTCACTGCTTGCGATTTGGCCTTTTTCGACATGAGAGCTGAAATGAAAAATGGTACAAAATGTAAAAATATTTTTGACATAAATAATTATTATAACACTTTCCGCTACCGCATCGCCAGGAAATCTTGCTCGGAGGGGCTCCCACATGAAACTAGGAACTTAAGATCCACGGACGCGACGCAACGGTAGCGAAAACGTCCCTTAAAAAGTAAATTTGCGTTCTTTTAGTCCCTAATGACGGGGTCGCTTGTCGCCTTGCTTAGGAGTAACGCGCTGAGTGAAGGGAAGGAAGACATTTAAGCCTACACCCAGATTGGTCTCCTTTAGATGTTTAATTCTAATTTTCCGACGAGGACCACCGTCATTTTTATACGATATTACCACCCCCCCCCCCGCCCTCTCCTCGGGAGGCCTTGTCATGGATTTTTAACAGATATACATTCGCTGTGTAGATCTAATTGACGATGAATGGTCTCATGCCAGAGGCTATCATTTCTGAAGTGTTGAACGTGCTGAGAGAACGGCAAATAAATGCGCTCACTAAACAGAGGCATAAAAACAAGGTTTGCCAACAAAGAAATTTCCTCCTGTATCTTCTTCTATTTTTTGAGTTGTAAGGGCAGACTTCTCACCTGTATATATTATCCTCATCTTCAGATTCATTCAGCATTGAAAACGAGGAATGATCACGGAAATACGACTCTGAAATCCAACAAAGCAAAAAAATACAAGTTAATCTGACCTTAACCTGTACCAGACTCTCAGATGGTAGGGAGATCGCTAAAACAAGCCAAGGGAAAATACGACAAACCTCTGCACCACATTACCATCCGTGAGCAAATAACAGGCTAACCTGAACACTCTTAGCTTTTGAACTTTTCAGTCGAGGACTGAGATTAAAGCACAAGTACCGTAAAATACCGAAATTATGCCTCGTTGGCTTATAATTTTGTATACAGTGGGGAATTAACATTTCAAAGTCCCAACGAGGGTTATTACATATGGACAACATAAATCGTTTTCACTCACGCGGTCAACAGCTATGCAAACTTCTTGAACAAAGGAAAGTTTTTACATGAGAAAAGATTTCAATCCCCACAGGATTTTTTGGTAAACAAACATGGCCGCCTTTTCATTGTTTTGCACACAAATATGGCCGCCGTGACGTCATGTGAAAACGTTCTGTACGGGTGTACGGTATTTTACCTATGCTGTTGTAAGTAAAACGTCTAAGCCAACATGCCTACCATATAAAGCGTTTTTGGATGGGGAATATACAAAAGCCATGGTGTACAGGTAAAAGTTGAGCAACCCAAAAAATGTCAGGAATTCTGCAGGTAAACAGCGTCAAGGAAACACACTTAAATAAACTTATACGCGCACTCAGATATACCGCAATACAAACATTACCAAACTCTAAAGAAACAAGTCCAGGGTTAGAAGTATAGTAACAGCGAGATAAAGCAACATAAACCCTGACGTTGCGGACGTCATGAATAGCAACCGGAAGTTCGATGTCTCGGTTGATGGAACGCTTCCGTTTCACCACAACGAATCTGAATGCCTTGGTTTTAACCCCTACTGTACGAATTTGTCGAGTCAGAGCACTGAAAGAAAGAAAATATCAACTTCTGGTTGCCATTTTTGACGTCCGGGATGTCAACACTTATTAAAAGGTCCTAATACATCATGTATCAAGCACGAATGCCATTCGTCTCTTACGACCCTTGCGAAAATTCAAAATCAAAATCGAGGCTCTCCCTTCTTAGCGTCCCATGCAGACGTTACAAGGAAGGATTGCATGACCAGCCAAGAGAACGTCTGCAAGAGAGGCTACCTTCTTATGAGTTTCTGAAAATTTGATTAGTTGCAGTGAATAACTCTGGACGGGGGGTCGTTGACATTGTAAATGGTTAGTAAAGGATATAGTTGTCATAGTGAGTTTCAAGATCGGCAACAAAATTGTCTTGTAAAACTCCTGTTCCAAATCGAAGGCCGGTGATCACCACACTGAAAAAACAACAATAAAGTCAGTGACAAATGAGTAAGGCTTGATCAACTAAGAACTTGTTTAACTGCACGTAGACATCAATATTGAGATTAAGTACGTGATGGATCTTACATGTATGTTTTTATCAATTAGTCCAACCATAAATGAGGCAAAAACTTATAGTAACGCTAGCAAACAAATAAAAGCAATATCAGCTCAATACTGATACGTTTTGACTTGCGGATATTTGGTAACATAGGTAAAAGTCATCTCCGTCTGTGATATCATTTGTTTAAATGTTCATGAATTCAGGTTTATTATTAAAATGCAATAAACTGTTGCCATACACGACCATACAAGAGTTAAAGAATTTTTGGCTCCTGGTGAGCATATTATATCAAGACGAAGTCATAGCAAGGCTCATATCTGCGGTTTTTTTCATTGGCTGATTTTCCTCTTGCATGTCTCACTTTTTGGTCTATAATCCGCTGTAACAAAGGGGCTCAACAAGAGTTCATATTTTTAACGCTCTTCAAATTCCAGGATCTTCCATGACTTTTTCCATGACCGTTTCAAGTTTTCCATGACCTTATGTTTGGGCTGTCACTTTCAAAATTTGTGTTTTAAGGTATTTTTGACCTAAAACAGATCAACAGACTTTAAATCTGTTGTCCTAAAAAAGGCGTACCATCTGCGCTGTTTAAGTACTCCTCTTTATCTTACATTGTCCTTGCTTTGTCATCTGCAGTAACTTTCAATGACCGACAATCAAATTGCATGACTTTCCAGATTCTTAAATTCCATGACTTTCCAGGTTTTAAATGACCGGTACGAACCCTGGGCTAGTCTAATAGTACTGTTAGTGTAAAAGATTCTCACTCCATGTAAGGTAAAACAAGACAGTCTTGGATCCTGGATTCCGTGCTGTGGATTCCAGATCCCAGATTCCAGATTCCAGGTGCCAGATTCCAGATTGTTGTCAATGGAACTTTGCTTCCGGATTCCGATTATAAGTGGGATTACGAATACCTTGAACTGAATTCCCAATTCCAAAGCCCAGGATTCCGGACTCCACAAGCAAAAATTTCCTGGACTCCAGATTTTGCAATTACCTTACACAAGGAAAAAAGAATGGAACCTTAACTTACCTTATTGTCAAAACAATTAGCATAAGACCAGTAAGAAACTTGAGCCGAACATCTGTCAACAAAAATGTTATTAAACGCATAAAACTTTTGGTATTAAACCTAGAAAGAACAAAAAACAATCTTTGTAATTAGCTTACATTTTTAAAATCAGGCATGATTGTCCCCACAAAATCAGAAGGTGTATTTGTATTGATTATTTGTATCTGGTGAAGTCCAAAACGTTTGATTTTATATGATATTCTGGGGTTACTATTGTAAAATACTCCTTACCACTTTCACATTTGCCAGAAATACACCTCCAACCCTCTTCTTTTAGATACCTTATAGAGGATTTATGGCATTTAAAATTCTGTTTACATTAATGTCGCATCTGGGTATCCTGTGTCTTTTCCCCCACCACCTTTTAGAGGTCATGTGACCTGGGGTGCTTACTATTTACACAAACCAACTGGGAGGAAATCTTGTGCACAAGCATAAAACTATAAAATTTGTAGTACAAGCCAGTACAAAGTATATCCAAATCTACCAAACAAGTTCAAAAGACCAAATAATTGGCATTGCCTCAAATCACAGCCCATATTTTCTGAACCTTCCCAAACGGAATAATACAAATCACTTGATTTTCTGACCCGAATTTCCAGATTTCCCATATAAATGGTTAGTACCCCTCGTCTTTTGCCCTCACTTGTTATTTTTTAGCGGGTATTCGAAGCTAGGGTATTCACTCGAAGTTTAAGAATAACATTGATCAATTTCAATTCATTGATGACTGTACCATTGGAACACTGTTTGTGTGTTTGCATGAATTAGATGTTGTAGCCGTCAGTATCTCACAGTATTGGAAATGTATAGGTCTGAATACAAGAGCGAATTTGTTGTTACAGTTTTTAACATAGAATTAAGCTTTTCATTGGGAGTTACAGTAACATATTTAGTTAAAATTAGCCTGTAGTCTGATATTAAAAGAAAAAAGAGTTGTTTACCAAAATAAGGCATAGCCCTAAGTTCACTGTATGCCCTGATTAACAAGTACACCAGATAAACCAAGTAAATTGCACCAATCGTGAAGAACAACACCTTCAGGCCCTGAAGAAAAAGAGAATTTCACTATTAATCAGGACTGTTCAACCAGATGGGTTTATTTTTAAAGTAAATACTATACACAGCAGTGTATTGGATCTTGAGTGAAACCCCTCAAAAAAAGCCTATTAACATTTTCAAGATGACCAGTCTGGTTTGGCCAGTTCTGAATTTTTGGTCTTGACCTCCATGAGTTTCAGAATCTGGAGCTCAATATAAAGAGCTTCCAAGTCATACCCAGCATTTGGGAGGTAAGAGCTTGAAATCTGCTGCTGCACCGGGTGGGGAAGCAAGACTTTTTTCTCTCAGTCAGTCTCGAGTCACACGGCATGATGATAACTACTTTTTGCCGTGGAATCCCGATATGGGAAAAGCAAATTGGTTCGAATTTTCAGCTCAAGGTTTGAAAGATTAGGGGTAAAATTGCATTGTTTGACTGACAGAGGCGAGAAAGACCGAGGGTTTGAGAAATCAGGATTCTACTCTATTTATTCAACTTTCCCATGCTATTACCTATTTTTCAGAATTTGCATTATTCAATTTGAAAAAAATATGACTTTTTGTTGGTTGTTTAATCAATTTTGACTTTTGGCATCTTACTGTGAAACTTGAACACCAGAAATATTTATGGAATGTTATTGTGTTGTGACAAATAAGCCAATAAGGCATGAGATAACTAAACTGCAAACAGCAACGGTAATTAGTTTGTGATTTTGAGGTTTCCTCTCGTGTCCTGAGTTTTATTGTGATATTTGGCCAGTACAAAATATTACACATTCATGAAATTTTTCAGGTGTTCAAGGTTTTCTCAGTTTGACAGTAAAGGGTTCTTACCATGAAGTGGCCAATATCGATCTTGTACTGGTAGGTTGGATCTTGTAGCTCATTATACCTGTTGGAAAGCAAGCGATTTTTCAGCACGTGCTTGCTCAAGAGAGTAAAGCTACAGACGAGTAGCTTAACCCTCCAAATTATATAATTATGAGGAGGAAACTTAATGTTTCAGCATTAACAGCCCCAATTTCAGTACCAACTGCTGCTAAGCTGGATTGTTCTTGATAGTCCCAAGTTCAACTCTTCAGCCATGCACCCTTGTAAAAACACCAAGCTGGTTTGCCTCCAGCCAGTTGAGATTCGTGAAAACCACCGCAAGAAATAAACAGCTGCAACCAGGGAACAACTTTGAAGGTGATGAGGTATGAAATGGTTAATGAGAGAAAGAATTTGAGAACAAGGATGCCAGCTGTAGAAAGGGAATAACATTATTATGCTGCTACATGTTTTAATATATGCTTGAGAAGCACCAACTGCATCAGAGAATCAGAAACACAACTAATACAAAGACTTACTGTTGCCAAGATGACAAAGTGAAAGCTGAAACCCATAGAATGCCAACAATCAGAACCTTTGGAAGGTAAAAACTCAGTCGCCTTTCACTCTGCAAGAGCAATATTAAACACCCAAACAAAACAACAGTGTATTAAAAAATTCTTCCATTGATTCCCAAGCAAATACAGACAGCAAATGGAAAGGAGAATCTAGAAGTTTATCAGCCATGATCAGTCCCTTAGCCCTTTGATCCAGGCACCCATGCATTTATTACTGTCAGTGGCATTTTCAATTTTTATTTTAATTAATTTGTTATGTCATATTCATTTCTTTATTAAAAGCGCAATTAACACCCTGTAAACTAAAGTATAAAGACTTAAAATTAAGTAACTAAAATGATTTCTAGAGCACCAATAATATAGCTGAATTATAATAAAGAATATTTAAGACAGGAATTTGGTTAATACAGTATGATGAATTCAGTTAGATTAAGCTGGTGACACACTAGGATACATGTACATGGAGTTCATTTCCACCCGCAAATAGCACGAGCTACTGTAGTCAAGGTGGGAGGAGATCAGATAGAGGGGTACATCAGTCAGCGACAAAGAGAATGGTTAATTAAAAATAAATAAAGTTTAAACATGAAAAATGATCAACTTTAAAGAATTCCAAGCTACAGCAACAAAAAATGGGCAATTTAACTAAAAGAAGGATTAGTGTCGCAAACCTGTCTGATGCCATGAAATGCACACAACCAAAAGAGCAGGAGTGCACAGAGGAAAGATGCCTGGAAGACTGAGTCAAACATGCTGGGCACCCAGCTATCAACCAAGAAGTCCAGTGGAAACAATGGATCTGCCACAGGAAAGCAAATATTAAAAAATAAATTAACCTTTCACTCATCAGGTCTGTTACAGAAAACAACAGTGTGCCCAGGGCTAGTCCTTAAGATTTCAAGTTGCCAGGTACCCCTCTTTATTCAATTAACAGGCTGATTTAGCAAAAGAACAGGAATGTCAGTTGATTACTGCATGACCCGTAAATCAACAAACTGGTTTGACCAATAATGGCAGAGTAACAAATTAGGCATAGGAAATAGAGTTTAGTCCTTTCCGCATGCTTTCCTGTCATCAAATGAAGTTCCCGTTCTGTTGCTAAATCAGCCTATCAATAAGGCTGGGGCAGGGAGTTGCGTGAATATAGCTAGGAAGTTCTTTTGGTCCAATTAGTCTTGAATCAAGCTGATTAATAAGTAGCCAGCCCCTGGCTCTTAGTGAGCATATGTATGCCCATCTTTATTAAGTTGTAAGGCTCCCAACCAGGAAACACATCACCACAGAACAAAATTAAAATCCAGTTATATGTATTGATTTAGTGGCTCGATAACACATCACTGTGCACAGCTCTGTTAAGGCTAGGACTAACCAAATGGGGACAGGTAATGATCTTAGCTTGTAAACAAAAGAAAAATTACTTGTCTTGCATTGAAAATTACACTGCCCATACTAAATCTTACCGTTGTACAACAGTAACAAAGGAAGGAGAAGTGACATCCACCTTTGCAAAGACAAAAATAAACCAACCTTGCTTGTTATGACTGATGCAATATTAACTGTATGCAGAAGAAATTATGCCACAAATGAAATAAAAATACAAGAATTTATGGTACAAATACTAAATGTCACATACTTTTGTTCAATTGACCACTCATGTAGTGGAAACCTTCTCAGAGAATGGGCAAACATGCACTAGAAACAACAAAACTTCCACTTAATACAGGTAACAGATCAAACCACTTACATTTGACACAGCAAAAAAAACAAACAAACAAAAAACTTCATTCAGTCCATTTTTAATTAAAAAGCAAGAGAAAAACAGCTTACTGTGACCATGAATGTGAGAACCAGAAAAACAAATCTAAACCATATTTCCACCTGCGTGAAGTCTGCATTGTAGTATTTCAACTATAAAAACAAAACATCAAAAATTAATAAAAATAACCAAAATTATAAACAAATCATACTAACAGATGTGACGGCAGATGTGTATAAATTTGTAGCACAGAAAGAGATAATTTTCCATATAATCTTACCTGAAAGTCAATGTCACTGATTTGAATTCCTTTCGGTAAGTTGAGGCTATGAAATTTAACAACAGCAACATAAGACGGATAATCAATGTATCCAAGATGTAGAATCACCAATGGCTTGCATTCCTGAGATGAAAAGTTCATACAAATAATATTGTAAAATATATCAACCAAGTAAATGTGAACTACCTGTAAATTTAAATGCAGTCAGAAGCAAGATAAACCTATAAAAAGTAGGTGAAATTACCCCAGTTAGCATAAGAACCTGTGTTGTAAACGTATGACTAATCACCAAGGCCTTCAAAATCCAAGACTTTGCAAGCAAGTTAAAGTCAACTGGCTCCAAGACACAGGGCTGCTATTAAGAGCTGGGGCCGGGGATTTTCCCCGGTTATTATGAACCTCATCCCCACCTTCTTTTGTAGGAAAATAGAAGAAAAATAGAACCAAACAAAATCCCTAGCTGTTGGATTCCCCACCTAGTGATATCATTAACCCAGCAACTTAAAATTTTAATGAGACTTTGCGACTCATCAGAAATACTTCCAAGATTTCACGACCAGTTCAAAACTCTCAAGACGCCTTACCATATTCATCAGAACTGGTTGGCCAGACCAGTCCATTCCTAAGGAGAAGTCAGTTATTAATCAGGATTGTCCTGTCATATCAGTTTATTTCTAAAATTAATGATATGCATGGCAAATATGGGTTTTAGTAAAAACTTTCAGAGAAGGCTACTATTTCATTTTTCAAAATGATAGGTCTACTTTTCCTTCAGAATTTAGTACAGCTAAAATCTTGAACTCAGTGAAAATCTTGAATTCAGGATTTTGGAAGGCTAAAGTTGGCCCGCAAATCCTGGCTTTTGGAAGCATGCACATGTAGAGTAACCTATATATTAACAGTACGTTAACCATCGGGCATCTGCTATCCCATTTGGTCTAGCTAGCTAGGGACTAAGCACAATGCCAGATGGCACTATGTCTTAAGGTGGTAAATATTGTTGAAGAGAAAGAATATAAAGTGAATTAAGATTGAAGCACCTTATTGCAGTTAAGTACACGTGTTCTGTTGTAAGCAGCTGTTCCTATAAGATGGTAGCTGCTGTCCTTGGCTCTTCCGAGCAGTTTAACACTTAGATGAAACCTTTGAATTAATGCAGTCCCTGTAAAGACAAACATTCCATATATGTAACTTACTTTAAAAAAAGCAATAAAATGCCCTGGGAGGGTCTTCCATATGAAAGGGGCGGAGATGCTCGCTGTCTCGCTTAGGGATGTAAATTTCTGATTTTGGTCTCCTTTAAGGGTTTAACTCAAAATTTCCAACAAGCATCCCCCCTTTCATATATTTCCACCCCACCCTCCCCCCGGGGAAAATGCAATAGTCAAAATGATGGCTCCAAAATCAGGAAATATCAGCTACCACTGCACAGTGAAAACACTGGGGTGGCAGATCTTACGCATGCAGAAAATACAGATTTGAATTTGGATTAACAGTTAAATCTTCAAGTAGTCAGATCTATGGGGGTACATTTGACGTCGCAGGCCTTTACACCCGTAATAAAAACAAATTTCCTGGCTCTCGGGTAGTTCCAAATATTTCAAGTGATTTTTGCATGATATTTTAATTTTATGATCATATCTGGTAATAATATTAAAATAGCTCTTTTATTAGATAAGTAGATGGAATATGATCATCCTGGTAAGCATAGTGCTGGTTAATTAAGCCGTAATGTTATTGGCTACGAATTAGACTCCAAACGTCATGGGTGTGTTTTGATCCATCTTTTATCACAGTTTAACAGCCTTTAATTGTTTGTCAAATTGTTGGTTGTCCAGAGTCATTCTGTCATAATATTGTCAGTTTCGCTTGCAGGCAAGGATTCACACCAGTTCCCACCATTTTACAAAAGTCGTTCAGATTTTTCATAAATAAATATATTTTTAATGAAAAAAAACCTTTCCAAGTTAAAATCTAGCCAATATCCTGTCTGAATGAAACCCAGGGAGTAAAAATCCAAAGAATTTTCTGGGGGTGCAATTTCCCCGGATCCACTAGAAGCTTCAACTTTGGCGGTCATTTAGGAAATTGGTCTGTATATTTATCCTAGCTATTTGTACAACTACATGATCTTTTATTAGTATAACATATTTACCTGGTTTGGTTCCATTCAGCTTAATTTGGCATAGAAGCCAGAGTTGTTGGTTAAACGTTGACAAGATTCCAGTGTCAATACTGAAGGGACCAGTCTAAAACACCAAGATATATATAGAGAGACTACATGTATAACTTACAGCAATAACTTATCTAACATGATTTAAAGTGAGGAGGTTTTGAAAATATAAGCAAAGATCAGTAAAGAACTGAGCACAACTCTTTGATTGTTTAAGAGAATGGAAAGAATGTTGAATGTCACTGATTTCTCTAAATTTGTAAGTGAATGATAAGGTGAATTAATGACCAGCTACAAATCATTGAATTTATCAGTCTCATCAATAAGTGACATTGATATAATAATTCTTGTTTATTACTTTGAAATAACCAATGAGAAGATGTGCAATACAATACACACTAGAAGTAATACAAACCGTCAACTTTGCTTTTGATACACCAAGTTCTGAAGCTTGTAGGGTGTGTTCCGTAATAATAGGTGGTCCTGTCAAAAAATAATTCAACATTCTTGAAATTTGAAAGACTCACTTAAAATAAATAATTCTCTTTGGTGGAACCCCAATCGATCCATCGGAACATCTTGGGTAGGAGCCAGCATCCCAGGCAGGGTACTCCTACTCATGATCAGAATCCTGACCCTTTTTCATACCAAAAAATGGCATTTTCCAAACACTTTTTCAGACCTGGCCGCTAAAATTAATTCCTGTTTTCAGACCTGGCCTGGCAGAAAAAAGATAAGAACACCAACAAAGAGACTTCTTAATCTCAAAATCCATTTGAATTTAAATATATATTACTCGTTCTTTCTTATCCATTTGGAATTGAAACGACAAATAAATTCACGTATATACTCCTGTAATTCCCTTGAAAACTAAACATGATTCCAGGCCACAAACAGTGCCGTCTATACCCCTTTTTAGACTGAAATGGCGCAAAAACCATACCCTTGGGGGTGGGACATACGTCTATGGCTTATATAAGGGAGTATACTGTCTCTAGGGCCAGCATGTACATCCCCAGCCCTCAAACAATTTTTAGCACACCAACTTCCTAGATGCCAGAGAACTTATCCTCCAACTTTCAGGTTTGAATCCAGGGGTAGTGAGGAGGAGAGGGGAAACTTGGAATTGACTGGGGCATATATAAGCAACCCTGAACTCAGGCCATCTGATATTACGCGATGGTGCGATTTCACACAATTGACCTTAAATTGCATCCGATCGCACAATTTGAGGAAAATCGCATAATTCGTAAAAAAATGCTAAATTCAAGTAAAGTAAACAATGAATTCTAACTTTAATTAAACATTTTCCCAATCTTAATGTTATTTAAGGTGATTTACCACTAAAGAAAGCCTTGCAAGACATCTGGCATGAAACCTTCGATCGCTGAGTCTCGGCAGCCATTTTTTTTCAGAGACAGGCAGTGTGGTCTGTGGTTTAACGGCGTCATGTAATATTAAGCAAATGTCCTTTTTCTTTTCCGAGTCAAAATAATCAGAAAAAATTCAACTATTTTGTTTTAAAATAGATGTTTCATTATTCCTTTACATTCCAATTGCCGGTTAAACAACATTAAAACAATGTAAATTAGCCCAGAAAAAATCGCATAATTTATCGCATAATAGTCCTTTCTCATCACACAATCCACCCTGAAAATATCCCACAATTTCTGATTTTTTATCGCACCCTATCAGATGGCCTGTAAACTCGATACACATGTATATTTCATTTGAGAGAGCCAAACAATAAGAATTATGAATTTATGACAACCTTCAACAAGCGACCCACAACTTTGCAAACCAAATTTAGCCCAGTTTACAAATATTACTAGAAATATCAAAGTATATCACAATAACCTTCATGAAACTTGATTTTTTAGTGAAACTCAAGTTAAGCCCTGTTGGGCGGGGTAAGAAACTGGATGGGTAACCCACCACGAATATTGTCGTGAGGACCCTGATGTACACTTTATTCTTTCTTTACTTCTTCTTCTTTCCATATTGTTTGGTTTAATTTTTAAAAGTGTATTGAAAACCATATTTAACAGTATTTCAGCTGCCGGATTTAGAAAAAAAATACAAACACAGCAGTTCGTGTGCAAATTATTATAAGGATACACTTCCGGCCATATTACAGAGCTGAAACTTTGATCCATCAGCGGGGAAAACACCAAACTAAATTTGGGTTTTCCATGGTGTAGAATGAATTGCAAATTAGATTCCAGGGAAAAAAGACAAGGTTTCGACGGTAAAAAGCCAAACTGAAATACACTTTTGGAGAAAAATATTACACAACCTAACCAACTCATCTGCAAAGTGAGATGCACTGACAATTCTTCTTTTATCTTGATTTTCGCTTGTATTTTGAAGCTGCTGGCCAAATTGGTTCAACGTTCCAAAAACACACTACTCCAATCAAAAGTCTAGCCAGAATCATTTCTAGATTGTCATAACAGGCGCAAAAACAGTGAAAAAAATGAACCAAGGCACCTCAACGTCACAATTAGTGTATGATTTCACTGTGACCACCAACCCAATATATCTATTTAGTAAAATCCAACTAGCGGTCTATTATCAATGCTGTGTTCTCTGCTTGAACTCTGATTTTGCAATAATACATTGGTGTATCTCACACGTTCGAGGCAACTTTCCTTTCACAACTTATAATAATTACTAAAATTACATAGGAGTGAATAACTTGTAAGATTGAATAACACATTATTTTGTATTATTAAACGTCACGATCGAATTACAGGAAATAATTTATTTTCATAATACTTCTAATAAGTGAACATGGAGAACAAACCAGGAAGAACAAACTATTTCAACGCGCTTAAAATACATACAGTAAATGTGCATTAAATATATGGATATTGGACAGCTGGCTAGTCAAAATTTCTCGGACCGTCATCGTAATTATCATTGTTAAGTCGCCCATTTCAGTGGTCGACCATTCAAACAATTCACATGAAAATATTTACACAATATTCAGCTGTTTTTAAGTGAACAAGAACACCGCGAGGCGAGTTCGTCGATCAGCCAAAGTTCGAATTGTAAATTAAGAAATTTATACTGCCCTATTTAAGGCATAATCTCGTCGTTGCACGGCATTTTCTTAAACATAGGAAATATTCAATTTTTTGCAGCTGGTCCAATTTTTACCGGGATATCTCGTTCCGTAGAGGAAAGATGACAAACATATTCTAAAATGGAATTTCACCCCTATAGTTAAAGCAAGGCTTAACTTATACTAAAATTGGAGGCGGGAGCGACTGCCAGCTATTCCAAGATTTAGCTCGTTTCAAGTTTCCCAAGTAATAAGCTTAATGTTTAGAAAAACTAAGAGTATTGAAATATATAGAAAAGAGCTTACACCTAGAGAACACATTGCTACTTTTCACGAAGCAAAAGTTAACGTTACTTATGGAGACAAACCTGCAATTCCGATAATAACCGTGAGAAAGAAAGCCACGAAAAACGCTACGAAAACCAAAACAAACTGCCTTTTTGTGAGCGTGTAGAGCCTCATCTGCACGGTGCTAAAACAAAAGAAAACAGTCAGGGAACGACAATCATATTTAAAAAGAAAAACAACTGTTGTACTTACGATTCCATTTCCTTAGTAGCCATTGTTGGGGCGAACTAAAAATCTACTCCGCAAATACAACCATATTTCTAAATTAACATGCATTGACGCCAAAGGAACAACTCATCACTTCGCTTTGTTCAAAACAGTCGAGAGAAACTGGGGACGAGGAAAATTTACATCTCATTTCCACCGGGGAGGACCCGGGTTGAACACTACAGGTAGGAAGCGGAAGAAATTTACAATGCCATGTCAGATGGGATTTTCTCCAACCAGGAAACAATACCATCAACAGAAACTAGAAATACGTGTATTGCAGAACCTCGCGAAGCAGTCAAAACAAAACAGTGCTCTAGTGCATTTGAAAATGTTGTTGAAGTTTTTAAAAGTCAACCAAATGCTTAACCTCACCATCACGCCGGCCTAGAAAGGGAAACTTTTAACCACGTAACGTATACCTTGGTATTCAGAGGAAGTAGCTGATGTGAGACATAGAAGACACCACTATATCGTTGTGCTGTTGACAATCTTATCGACACCCTGAAGTTAGCGTGTTCAAGGCGTTCAGAGAAAGTGCAGCGCGAAGTCAGAGGGCGGGCGGGGAAATAAGGTTGTCTTTCCTGCTCATTTCTCTTTGCACCGTCCCCACTATCTTGCCATTGATGCTTGGAACAGGCTACCCTCAAGTCTACCGACTGACATACGTTGACGTACTTAACATACTATACACCTTTCGTCGTACTCGTAACCTGTGTGACGAAGGGAAAGCCAGGAATCACGAATAGACAGTATAAGGAGGGGAATTAGGAGACCTTCACCCTGTCTCCTGGAAGACTTCTCCGCGCCGGGCCAGAAGAACCCCTGAAAGGAGTAAATACCAGCTACAAACAGATCTCTTATGTAGAGTCTCAGTGGTGTCTGAACCTGACCGATTGATCCTTTATACCGTGACGGTAAACCATCTAGAGGAAACGTTTCATTCGGCGTTTTAAAAAACAACATTCAATTGAAAATTAACCTTCGCACAATTGACAATAATAAATCTGTGTTAAGCTCCTGTATGTTTTCCCCATCATACCTTATTGTGGGGACAACTTACAGTTGAATCAACATATGCGAAGCAAAGAATGACACGGAAACCGCCGATTACATCGCTGTTGCCAACAGTGTGGGTGAAGATTGGGCAAAGGAATTTCGGGAAAATGGACAGACGGAAAATGCCCAAGAGCTGAGTGGCAAGTGTACCGCAGGTCGTTAATAAAAATAGGAGTTATGCTATAAGCATCCTGGGGTTAAGCGAAATGCGATGGAGCTCCAGTAGGAAGCTAATATGATGATGGCTACTGAAGAAACTTTGCTTTACTCGGGAATGGATGAAGGTGAGCGTCATGAGAGAGAATTTGGTTTAATTCTGCCTAAAGATGCTGCACAGAGTCTGTTAGAATGGAAACCGGTGCCCGAGGGATGAGCAGCACCAGGTTCAACAACTCAAGGTGGTAGCAAGTCACGGTCATACAGTGATATGCGCCAAACAATGAGGCAACGGATGCCACGCAAAGGGGTTAGAATTGTAATGGGTGGCATGAATACTGAGATTGCTACGGATAACACACGGACAGAAGAGGTGATGGGTGGACATGGAACAAGGACTGAAAAAAATTATAATGGTGAGAGAAGGGCAACTTTCGTCAAACCACTATGAGCTGGTAATAGGTGGAGCGCTGTTCCCACTTCAGAAGGATCACTACAAGCAAACATGGATTTCACCAGGTGGTAGTACTAAGCATCAGCTAGATAATGCACCGTTTAGTAAGAGATGGAGGAGCTCGCTGCAGGAAGTTTGCATCATGGGCGGTGCTGGTATTGACGATTTTGTATCAGGTCACCACCTGTTAATGAAAAAAGTGCGGATCAAGATTCCAAAATTGAAGAAGAATAAGAGTACGTTATAGGTCACCAAGCTGAGAAACATAGAGACAAAAAGACTTTTCAAGCTGGTGGTGCAAATTAAACAGATTTGAATGTCCGCAACAGTTAGACCCTTCGGTCAGTGGATGCTAGTTATTCTGGAGGCGCGTGCGAAAAGGTTCTGCAAGAGGTGAAATCCAAAGAAAAGGAGTGGATCAACATGGAGAAAATTAAGTAACAAAAGGAGGCAAAACAATGCCGTGAACATGGCTACGACAACGAGCCAGAGGAGAGCTGCGAGAGAAAGATCATCATCATCATCATCATAGTCAGGGTTTGCATTCACTCTTGACGGAGGAATCCCTCCCTGGATCGATCCCACAGGTGCCTGTGCTTGGCTAATCTTGACCATACGAGAGAAAAATACCAGGAGTTAAATAGGGAAGTAAAGCCTTGGGATGAACTGTAGAGGAGAGAGGAGAGGGTTTATGTAGAGTCATAGGTGGCGCGTGCTGAGGGAGACCGAAAGAAGACTTATTTGAAGGCTTTATAGGAGATTACCTGGAGGTTGAGTGGATACTTCCCGAGTTCTTGCAAGCTGATATAAAATGTTGCTCAGTACAGCAGGAGAGGAGATTCATAGGTGGAAGGAATACTTTTAGAGTGTCTTAAACCATGAGGAACCTCCAAAGCCTCCGGTACAGACCCATCCAGTAAACTAGATATAAGGTCACATTACTCGTGCTAAGATCAAGAACACTATCCAAAAACTTAAGACTGGGAACTAAAAGGCAGCAGGCTGCTGCGATATACCAACAGAGGCAGTCAAGGTTGGCGATGAGGTGTCATAGAGGAGCTTAGTAATCGGATGTGGGACAAGGAAAAGGTGCCGATAGAATGGAAGTGTCTTTAAATCAAGATGCCAAAGAGCGTCTGCAAAAACTTGATAGCATCATGCTGCTGAACATTGCAAGAAAATTCTTCTGCAGGTTGATTTTTGGAGTGGGTTGAAACGGCATTGGAAAATACCAGGGAACAGACGGGTTTTGGAACCTGGTCGGAGCTGTGCGGACAATATAGGGACGCTAAGAATTATTGTGGAGCATGGGATTGAGTGGCAGTCCATCGACATGAAGGCCAGTAGCAGACCCAGAGGAGGGGCCCGGCCCCCCCTTATTTTTAGACAAAACTAAAACCCGAAGGGCCGAAAAAAAGTTTTGGAGACCACCCCCCTTTATCTCAGGGTCTGGGTGACGACCCCCCCCCCCCCCCCGCTTATCTCAAAGTCTGGATCCGGCACTGAAGGCCTTTAATAGCGTCGGTAGAGGGGTGTCGTGGAAGCTCTTGCAGCAAAATGAAATACCCGTCAAGAAAGTCCCAATCATTAGAAGGGGTTTGCAAGGTTTTCTGGTCACTCTGGATTGGCTGTCAAGAAAAGCCTTTGCAAGAAGGTGTGGTATTCAGTGGTCCCTCACGACATCCTGGAAGATTCGGGTTTCACTGAGCACTGATGTCAAACAGGATACAGGACACGAGGGCCATGACATGCGCTCTGGGAGAACAGAAGGAAGGTTGGGCTGAAGATCATTGCCACAAACACAAAAAAGGTGCAAAAAAGGGTGATTTAAGTTGTGATGATTACGGGGCAGCAGATTGAGATAGGAGGTTGACGAGTTCAGGTACCTTAGGAGTAATGTGAGTGATTTGCATTTTTCTATCCGTTTGTCAATTTTTTTGTGAATATTTAATTATCTTAGCGCAACGCGCCAAAAATAGATCAGGTAACTATACGCAACTTACATTTCAAAAGTGTCACCACCGATCGCACATCAAAGCTTACCATCCGCATATGGAGCACAAATTGTAAGTATAAAATTTGCCCGTCGCTTCAACCGAAATTGACATGTGTAATAACCTTCTTTGAAATATTAAGTTAATTTTTCAGTTGACTACTTCTTCTACTACTACTACAAGGGCAAAATAGATTCCATGTACGCAAAAATCAGTTAGTGGTGAAATCGTACAAGTTAAAGTAGCCCTTCAATCACAGGAGCGAATCAGTGAGTAAGGGACATTCGACAATTAACAAATGCCCTTTTATACACGCTGCAAGCTGTCTAAATATACAGCTATTTCGAGAAAGGTTGTCGGAAAAAATGTGCACGCGACAATCCCGATTCCCGAAAGGTAATATGGGATATGATCGATACACTGTTCCTGACGCCTGTAGCTGTCGAACCTACTTTTGTTGCTTTCCGTTAAGACTCGCAAACACATTTTCATGGCCTTTCGTGCCAATTCTTTCAAATTTCTCTGAAGAACAGTGAACTCAAAACCACCCACAATGCCTTTCGGGATTGTCGCGTGCACTTTTTCCGACAACCTTTCTCGAAATAGCTGTATATGAAGCGGTGGATAGTGGTGAGGCTTCTGCTCGGCTATTCTTCGCTGATTTCACGAAGGGATTTAATCTTATTTACCACACTATCATGCGAGAGCTGGCCAAACTAGAAGTTCATCCTGTGCTTCTGAAATGGATCGCGACTTTCCTGACCAACAGGCAGCAAGCAGTTAGAATCGGAGGAACTCTGTCCAAAGTAATGAACACTGTGATGGATGGGCCACATACAGAGGAGACAAAATTTACCTGTGGTAACGCCAGACGAAATGGACGACCCTTATTACCTTGATTAGCCACTGAACGAACCGCGGCCATTTTTGTCTACTTTGTCCCTTGTACTAGGAACTTCCTAGCGAAGGCAGTTTACATGGTGCTAGGATCTTCCTACCTCTCAGTTACGAAGACCCTTGTACAAGACGATCCTTGCACTAGGAACAAGCACAACCCTTTGCATGGAAACCGAATACAGAAAACATATCCAGGTGATCTGTGACGTCATTGCGAGGGCCTGGGGAAAGAAATTTTAATGCCGTATCCCATAAACCAACGCGCGCACCAATTCATTAATTCAATCTGTTCCCGTCAGCTTTGGTTTATGGGATACGGCATTAAAATTTCTTTCCCCAGGCCCCCGTAGTGACGTCACAGATCACTTGGATGGCGCTAGGATGATCCGCTTTCTGGGATCTTCCTGGTGCTAGGATCCTCCTTCTTTCATTTAAACAGCCTCTAAATGTCGTGATACTTTGATACGATGCTTAATTTGATTCTTAGGTACAATTTACAGACAGACCACCTTAGTTGGCAACCATGCATGTTCCTGCTGACACTGGGCAGCCAAACCTTATGCAGAATTGTGCAGTGGGAGGTCTTAGGCCCTCTTTTATTTTATTGCCCCTGACGACATTGTTGACTCTCCATAAAAATTACTTTTCATCTATCTGTGCGCCAACAGAAACTCGTCACTGATTGGCTTCTACTGTAGCTAATTAAGTATTACTTCTATAAATTTCAAGAAATCTTACTTTCTGATCTTCCTTCCTTGTCAGAAGCACCAATGTCTTGCCATCTATCCTACCGAACAGGAGCCTTTTTTTTGCCTTTTTCTGCTCAGCCAGAAGCGGTCGTGGAGCGCAAGACACCAAGCCGCGCGAGGAATTCCGTCATCCATTGCGCGTGTCTCACGCTCCGCGCCCTCTTCGCGCTTGCCTTCTCTCGCAGGCTGAAAAACGCGAAAAAATATAACGTATGTACTGCAGGATAGGTACCATCCAGACATACCGAATATATTTCACCTTAATTTCACGGTAATTAAACCTTTTAAGATGAAACACGATGTGAAGTATCTTTATTAGTGTTTTATTGATTACAACCTGAACTAGAAAACACCATCGATCTTATACGACTGGCTTCCGGGGGTACTCATGAGAATTCTTGGTGGATGTGTTCCGCGCCCAGTTCTTCAAATCCTGACCCGATTTCAGACCAAAAAATATCATTTTCCACACCCGTTTTCGGACCTGGCCTCTAAAATCCATACCCTTTTTCAGACCTGGAGGTGGTCACAAAACACAACATTACATGTTTACATAAAACAGAAATTATGTCATCATTGTTGAGATTAAAACGGCAAGAAAAAGATTACTTAAAATCCACTTCGAATTCGCATATTAAACTTTCTTTCTAATTTATTTGGAAACAACTTTCTAAACCACACGTGATTCCAGACCAAAATGGGCAAAATCTATACCTGTTTTCAGACCAAAACGGCGCAAAAATCCTATACCCTTTGGAGCGGCACATACCTATATATACCTGTTCGGAAGACGATTTGAGATCTATAATTTTCGGAACATTTTTTGTTAAATTTCTTGCTTGCCTGCCTCTCCTAGGATTTTCGAGCTCCTCAAAAATGGTATTATTGTCCATTTTTAAAGGATTTTTACCCTAAAAAGGTCACCTAGAATTTTCGGGAGCCTTTTTTCTGGCTGAAATTTTCGAAAAGGTAAGTTTTGATCCTTATAATTTTCAGATCACTAGACTTTCAGCTAGGAAATCCGAACAGATGAAAAATTTTTAAGGGAAAAAAATATGCCTATATCTAACGTTTAAATACTAAAATAGGTTCAATAAACTATGTTTAAGTGGTTTTGAACTATATTCTCGTTGGGTGCCCCTGCCTATATGGCGTCCGAAACATTGAATTTCGAGTTATGGGGAGTCGAATGTACTAGAAGTGATACAAATATTATGAGAACCTTTTCCAGATATTTCAGACTACTAAAACGTGCAAATTTTCTAACGAAACATGCTCCGCAAAAGTTTACGACCCGATCGTCATTCCACCGCTTCGTACATAACTTCACCATGGTGATTAGAAAGCAAAATAATGTTATCAGGGGATGTATGACGTGGGACAGGGGCCCACCATGCGTAGGAGAACTGAGGGGTCCCGGGGGATTTATCCGGGAACTGAGTTAAGTGAGCGTACCTCTGAAAAGGCGCTGCTGTCCCCTTATTCCACGCTGCAGTTTTAGAAGTAAATAATACTGCACATGTTAAAATTAATAAGACCATGGCATGCTCATAAAATGACTATACAACCTAATCCTCAATCTGTGATCACTTTTATTCTGAACATTCCAACTCGAGAAAAAGGGGAAAAAATTATCCCCTGCGTTGGATCAATTACTTATTCATTCTAAATTTACTTTTCAAAAGAGACTTCAACCAAGACAAAAAAGAAATGGTCTTGAAAACTTGTCTCAGTGTTATCACTGAAAACACTTAATTATCGATATGATGCTGATACTGATTTTCCATCTCATTCCAATATAATTAATTTGTACTCGCGATGAATGCCGTAATAAGTCATTGATCTTAGCTCTATTTGTTATTTATAGCTTTTTTTTTTTTCTTTCATTGCCTCCTCCAGAGATTAGTCCTTTATTTGCGGGACGTAATTTTTTTGTTTACCGACTTTTTCAGTGATTGAATGGAGTACAGTTGTTGTTGGATTTAGTAGGTGAGTTATCTATAGTAGCTATAGACCATGCAGAGCCCATGCTGTGGACTAACGGACGTATTGGCTCTCGTAGCACAAAAAAGGGCAAAAGAGTAGGGCGTGCCGGGCGTAGATGCACACTTACACGGTTTCAACCTGGAATAGACCATTTGCAATAAGAGGCATGTGACATCGTTTTATGAAAATGAAAGTCATATGATTTTGCCTTCGAAAAACGATTAGTGGGTCATATCTTAAACAAAATAGTGGTGATTTGGTTTTTCAAACCCGCACCATTTTCTTAAAATGAATAAGTTCGTAAATGGTCACGTGACCAAAATGTGATTTTTGAAATTATGAATTACCTCTCTCTGAACACAAATTTTGCACTTAAACTTCAAGGAAAATGTTGAAAAGATGATGTGATAACGTTTACAGCACATCTGAACGTAACTATGAAACGTTGAACAAGATATAAGCAAGAAGTAATTTTGGCCGCCATGTTGGAGGGCAAGAGCATGCCCTCCAACACGGCGGCCAATACAAACCATACTACTTTGCTGAAAAATCAAAGTGCCATAAAATATCTCCCTTAAATGCTTTTCCTCTCAAATTTCGGGTGTAAGATAATTTTTGTGTGCTCTAACAATTTTTGGCATCAGCAAGATTCCAACTCATTGTTTAAAGGAAGCATTGGTCACGTGAACTCTTAGTGCAAGTGGCCTATTCACCTAGAGGACCTTGAGATAACAAGCATGTCCTATCAGTAGAGGTTTCTGGTACATTGACAACGTGCATTGAACGGATCCATAAAACCTTGGTAATGGGCCGGACGAACTTGAGTACGAAGATAAAATAAATTGCACTTTTGAACGCCGTTACACATTAGATTGACGTGGACCCTTGATGTCGTGATACATGCATTGTACGACCTTGTACGAATTTGTAGGCCTCTTAGTAAGTATCCCAAAGAGTTTACTCGTAGGCCATAGTCTTTTCCTGAGGTTGTTTACCAACTTGTTCCGCTGGTCAGCGAAGAGCGAGACTGAGGTGCTATCACTTTCAACTTAACTGAGTCCGGAAACAATCTGTTATTTTATAATTGCACAGAAAATATTGTAATTAAGTTTCCAGTAAACTAAATTGAAAAGCGGTTATGTTTAAAGGAAATGATATTTCGTGGTCTCTTTCTTCAGGTAATTTATTTTTTTCCAACAATCCATTTCTTTACTGTCCGTTTCACTTAAGTTTCACCACGTAAAAATATTTTATGATTTTTTTCTAGTTGGACAAGTGTCACTAAGAACAAAGTAACTTACTGTCTCAGTAAAGAAGTTTATAGTTGTCATAATAGATCAGTTCAGTTAGTTGGAGGATTCCAGATAGGTACGGTACACAAACTACATTAAGTCTTGAGGATCACTTCATTGTTGTAACTTCCTTTTTTGTTTAAATGTTTGTCAGTAATGAAATCATGTAAACGAGACAACAAATTCAAAGAAAAATTACCACATGACAATTACATTCCCCGCGGGGATTCTGGACCTTTACCAAAAACATCCCGCAAATTATTCCTTTCAGAAAATATACGCTCATGAATATTTCATCTGAAATATTTGTCGGCGTTAATATTCAAGATTCACATGATAATTAAACAAGACGGTTTCTTATAATTGATAAATTGAACGGCAATCACTTGACGATGTGGAAAGGAAACAGAAATTAATGCACATTAGCCATTTGCTCTTCCCAGCGTACATTATTTGTTGTTTTTTTTTTTTATCATCTGCCCGCGAAATTTAACACTTTTATATTTCATGTTTCCGGTCTAATAGAGCTCTCACATCTGACTTTCTTTTAAAATCGTTTAATATTCCAAGAAACATTCAAACCTTTAAATTCTCCGGATTATCAGTTGCCCGCTGACTTCCCACAAGATTTGGTTGTTAGGGCTTCTTATGACAGTTGTCAAGAAAATTGTTGATGACGTAGACTATTCTCTCGTGAAAAAATACAATCGATCCGAAACTAAAACAATCGATCAACGCTCGTTTTACCCGCTTAACGCTATCAAAGTAAAAATAATAAAATATAGATAAGCCCATAGACTCAAAAACATAAGTTTGGTAAAGCAAATAAATCTAACAATTTGTATATTGATCCAGTCAATAATCAGTTGTTATAGAAACATCTTGATCAGCTCATACGCATGCGTTTATTTCCTGCCGTGATTGGTGGATTTACGTCACGTGGCGTGAATCACGTTTGTTATTCCACCTGGTCCATTGTCATTTCCCTCGGCCAGTTTATCACGCTGAATTTTCACCCAGTTTCCACAATTTATTTCCAAAGTTAGAAGTTACACTAGGTTCGTTAAAAACTGGCCAGATTGGTCAAATATCATCTAGAATTTGATAATGTCGGGTTCATATCCGCCACCAATTCTCCCAAAGCTTGCAAGCGGCCTTCCTTTTATAGCACCTAAACCAAGTATGCCAGGCCAGGGTGTAAATGGCAGTCACTCAGACCCAAACAATATGGAGGAAAATCGAGAAAACGGATCTAGCCCAGGTTCAAGATCATCTTCTGAAATTTTCGAAATGGATGCAGATTTAGCTAGAAGGACAAGTCAACGCAAGCGCGCTAAAGTATGTTCACAGTTTGTCTTCATTATCTAAAATTTGTCATTCATGATATATTATGCAACATTCTTCACTTCTCTGTCAACAATACGGTTTTGTGTCGGGCTTTAGCCTTTTAATTAAGGCTTCGGATGAAAGTCTTGCCAGAGCCAAAAAGACTTATCCGAGGTCTTAAGAATCGCGTTTTTAAAGGGAAATTTCTCGTGACCTCCGATCCAGGGACTCTAAATTTATGCATCACACTAAATAATCTGTCAAAGCGTCGATTCCTGAGTGGCTGGAAGCTCGTCGGAGTCACATGGCCTTTGTTTTAGCGCATTATTTGATATGTTCCTTGTTAGCATTTGTTAAACGTTCTTGAATTCTGGTAAGCCAAAAAGTTGCAAAAACTTTGGAAACGGTTCGTTTCCTCTCGGATGGGAGTAAATGAGAGATTTTCGACTAGAAATGAAGGCATACGTCACTCCGTAAACAATGAAACTTTGTAATTGCTAACACGCAACGGACAAAAGCTACAGAAATATTAATTGAACATGCATTCAGCTGGAATTTTATATAGTGCATTTGTCATATTTCATTTGACCACTCTTTCAGGGTCCTCCGTCTTTCTCCTATAAATCAGTTTAATTTTTTTGGCTTTGCGGGCTATGGAATTGTTTACATATTTCATGTGGGGTGGTCACGAGGCAATGAATTGTCCGCGAGAAGAATGGGCGATTTTCACTCGCATTATCGTTCATTTATTGTTCGCGTTGAGATTTTCAGTTAAAAAGTTGAGAAATCTGTCCGTCTTGGGGGAATTCGAATAAAGTACTTCGCATTTTTGGGAGAATTCGCAGCGGATGTTTCCTAATTCAATATAATGGAGGTAAGATTCGTAATTAGAGTCCCGTAGAAACAAACTCCGTTTGCTACAGTCGTTCCGTTCCTCAAACCATCCAAGGGAAAGCTTGAAGTGAAATAAAATTGTATCTTTTGTCGATAAAGCTTGGATTTAAAAGTGCAGGGGGTGCATGTTAAGACTTATTTTTCATGGCAAAGCTTGAAACTGGGAAAGATTGTCGATTCATTCAACGAATTCGTCGCAAAAGTAGCTTACATGATAGACACGTTTATTCCATGTGTTTTTGTGGCTTTGCGATGAATAGATCTCGGTTTTTTCTTTAGATTCAAATTGAAATTAGCGATTGTGTTTTTCCTCAGACTGAAAAGTTGTTTAAGGAAATTTCTGTGTGTTAGTTCTGCA
This sequence comes from Porites divaricata, assembly GCA_038088405.1. Classification (NCBI taxonomy): domain Eukaryota; kingdom Metazoa; phylum Cnidaria; class Anthozoa; order Scleractinia; family Poritidae; genus Porites; species Porites divaricata. The sequence goes on along the minus strand of JBBMOI010000014.1, from coordinate 3,702,392 downwards.
AACTGAAAAACGAGTACTGTACAATCGTCTTTCTTTCTGATGACAAAATATTGCATAACATTGCGAGGGAGATTTTCGACTGGCCAGGGGCTTTACAAATTTCTTTATTTTCCGTTCATTTTAAGATTGTTGTTTAAAACAGATAAAAGTTCCTACAATGTTTGTTTGAGTGTTCGTGTAAATTGCGACAAAGTAAGACCTGTTTCAAGTTTGGTGCTATGGCTTTGCTAAGCTGGCTCCAGTAGCACTACCAGCTGTAGGACAGCCTGGTTTTAGACGTATGATTAATTCAGTTGAATGAAATCGAAAATTAGTAAACAGTTTAGCCAACTTTATAAATGCTTTCTAGTGAATTTATAAGAAATAAGTAAAATAATAACTAGAAATATGTTTATCGCAACGTCTTGCGAAACTGTAATGAGGGGAAGCATTTTAAATAAATTGAAACCAGCCAAGAGGTAAAATATGTGAAAAAAAGAAAGAAAACAAACTCAAAATTGCTGAAAAAAAAAGAAAATGATTTTCCTTGGGCCGGAGTTGAACCCCAGACCATTAATATGTTTAGTCATCTCCTTAAGAATTCAAAACTATATTTGGGGAAAATAAGCAAGGTTTTGACGGTAAAAGCCGTACGTTAACTCATTTTGTCACATTTGAAGAACGTATGGGCAACGAAAATGTCTCAAAGTCTATTGCTGATGGCCTTGTACAGCTTACAATTCTCTGCATTTACATGAGGAGAATAAGTTATGATTCAGCAACAGTAAACTTTTTTTTTTCACAGAGGATGAATAACCATATCTGCCTTTCATCTCCACATTTCTTGTTGTTGTTGTCTTCTTTGTTGTTTCAAGCCTGCCGTTAAAGTGTTGCCTGGAAACAGATGCGGCATAAGACTGACTGACGTTAGTTGGAGCTTAGTCGCGACATCATTGCTAGGCAACTCTTGAAACCAAACTGACAGAAATATTTATGACTAAAGCAGAATCGCACTCCACTTGCAATCCTCACGCAATCCATGCGCTGTGCGCAGGACAAAATTATAAACTTGCCCTGCGAGAATTTTTTTGTATTGAGAACCAAGTTGTGCCATTGCTCTGAAGCCTATCAAAGCTTACTATGCTGCACAGCATTCAAATTCAGATTTGGTTTCAAACGTCTTGCTGCAATAGCCTGCGATCATGCCCTCCCTTTATTTCTGTTATGTCTTTTATGGGAAGGAGGACATGATACATTTATTTTCCAGATCACAGGCCATAATCTGGAGTTCTTTCTGATTGGCCCAGACACAATGTATCTGGTAGCCTGTGTGGCAGGTATAAAAAAGAGAGGGGGAGGGAGAGAAAAATGCAAAAGGGAGACCCCCATCCCCCAATCCCCCAATCCCCCAATCCCCCACCCTCTTTCCCTTTCTCCCATCCCTACCCCTTTTGACGCCTGCTATGCAGGCTATGCGTCTGGTACAGTTCTGTTCTGATTGGCTGAAAATCAGATGTAATACCCCATGGTATTGTATGTCTTTCGAACAGTCTTTGATTGAAACGTAACCTTAAAAAAAAGATCTACATGTAATTGCTGGCTCACTTCACTTGACAATAAGTGTTTATTGTTTCACCCCCTTTTTGCCTTTTTTCACCTCTACAGAGACAATTTTGTAACCTGCAGATCTACTTATTATTCTTCATGTTTCCAAATAAAATCCAGAACTACCATGAACTCAGATGAGTTGCAAGAGTGTATTGAGAAAGCTTATGTGGTTGTATCTTACTGTGTGTAAGCAAGTTGATAATTTGCATGTCCTCCAACAAACACTCAACAAATTCATACTCCTGGTAATCTTGACATGAAGTTGTGTCAGATCCTGTTGCAAAATATTGCAAAAACAGCTTAAACGGGGACATGTTCCTCCGAGTGCTTGAAAAATGGGGAAAGAATCTTCCCTCGTGACTGACAACCATGGTAACAGTTGGTTGACGTCCACCAAACTACAGGTCTGAACTGAAATAAAAAATTGTTTGAGGGCACATGGTGGTGGTAACGGCTGTAAACTTAATTGAAATTATTTTCCTTCAGCTTATTATAGAACTAAAAAAGCTGTTATTTTTGCACTAGGTTGAATATACTGAAGTTGACGTGAAATTGGCAAATCTGACAGATGATGAGTTATCTGATGATGAAATCATTCAAAGAACCACATCACGGTTGTCACCCAGCATGGAAGTTGATGATCAACCCGATGAAGAAGAAGAGGAAGATGATGTACCAAAAGGTTGGTAGTCTTGTTTTGCAAGTTACCACAAATAACTCTTGAATGAAAGGTGTGATCTTGTAGTTACTGCCTTGATTTGGTGAAAATGGTGCTTATTGTACTTTGGTTGCCATAGCTGTAGGGTGCTTTTAAGAGACAGGTCACTTATTTGGTGACATGTTGCTTATTTGAATTACTTTGCAATGACTGGAAACAATAATATTACAGTGTATTTACTATTAAAGTTGAATATGATCGTTTGGATGAACGTAGTTCTGAAAAGGACTCTTGTTGACAGTAACTGACATTTCGACAATCTGTGCGGTAGTCATCTTCAGAGTCAAAGTGAGTTGTATCAAGCCAGTTGATGGGATTACTCTGGTTATTGATCTGATTGGTCAATTAAGTCACGATATTATTAGTTGTCTGTCAGTTAAGCTGTGATGTTGTTGGCTATGGAGACTCATAATGTCATTGGTGCATTTCGTTCCATCTATTGTCACAGTTAAATAGTCTATAACTTAGCTAGCCTGCGTAGCAAGCGTTTCCATTAGGTTTTGGAGCAAAGAAACTGAGCGAGAAATGAAGCGAGAGCCAAAAAATGAAAGAGGGGGAGGGGAAGGAAGGAAACGCTTGCAGACAAACCCCTCGATTTTGAAAACCTGCGTTCGTCAGTGAACGCAGCGCCTGATTGGCTCGGCTAGTCGAACAATATTGACATGTGTTGATCAAAGGTTTGTTTAATACCGAGAGGTCATCTATGGTACGTGAGACGCATATTAATTTCCGTTGGTTGTTGTTTATTCTGTTGGGCAAGATTTGCCCTTCGATGCAAGAGCATTTTGTATAACTTCCTTTGAAACTCAAAGCTCTTCTTGCGACAATATAAGGACTTCAGACCGTTTAATTTATTCTCCAAAGTGTCTCCTGGATCTGAGTAACTAAAAGCGATTTTCTTTTGTCAGGGAATGCGATGGTTTCCTGCAACGTTTTTTCATGCTGGTCCCAGCTTGTTGGTGTTTTTTTTGGCGGGATTTTAAGTTTTCTTGGATAGTGATTTACAGATCCAATTTTCGAAGAATGGATTGCACCTTAAACTGAAGCTACATCCACTATGGAGGACTGCATTGTGACTCAAAATACTAACAAAAAATTATTTTGATTTCACTCACGCATCCTCTAAAGTTCGTTTCTGCTCCTCAGAAGTACGGAAGGCCAAACATTTTTTTGGTCAATTATGACAGTTGATGACAGCATCAAATGTCGGTGCGCGAACTCAGGCATGAAAGGCCAAGTGGATGGTTTTCAAAATCCTGGGGTTCGTTTGCAAGCATTTCCTTCCTTTCTTCCCGACCCCCTCCCCGCTCTTTTACTTGTGCCATTTGTCGCGCGGTCTTTGACTCTCATTCCTCGTTCTTTGCTCCTAAACCGCAGAGAAACGCTTGCTACGCAGGCTATACCTTAGCTAGTCAAGCCTACTGGACATCAGGTCATTTGTCGGGGCTGTCACGAAGGAGTGGGGGACGGGGATTTCCCCTGGCTACTTTGAGTGTGACCCCCGTCTACTTTCATATAGGAAACAATAGGGAAACAGAACCTTCTTAGTCATTCAATTCACCGCCTACTAACTGCATTTACCCAGTAACTTGACATATTAGTGACAGCCCTGATTTGTGACTACATAATGAAGTGGTTGGTGCTAGTGTTTTACTGTACTTGGTATGTTTAATAATTCGATGTATAGTTAGCTCTGTTTTTTTTTTATCTCTTCTTTCTTTTTTCCTTATTGTTGTTGTATTGTAATTGAATAAGTGTGAATAAATAAACTTGAACTTGAACTTGATGTTGTGGTGATCAAACTTAACTGATGAATCAGAACCTGAAAATTCTAGGTTTGACTAGGATTCACTCAGTGATATCATTTGTCTTTTGGGATGATAAAGCCTAACAAGGCTCTTCTCGTCTATGGTAAAATCTCTTGCCAAATTTTCCTCTTCAGGCACATCACTTGTAGATATTGTTAAATTTTCAATTGCTGTGTTACTGATTTGTGACGATTTGTATTGACAGGGTTAGAGGGTGCAGCTTTCCAGAGCAGACTGCCATTTGACAAGTTGACATCACAAGAGGCAACCTGTTTTCCTGATGTGTCACAAGGTCCCCCTTCCATTCAGAAACAGTTCTTGTACATCAGAAATAGAGTGGTATGTAAACCTTTTTTGGTTTTAGATTAAGCATTTTTTAGGATAAGAAAAATTAATAATTTCAAGATGCTAATATATGCATGCATAATTTGTAAATTTTAGTATCCTTGCCCTTCGGGATATAAGGAAAGAAAGGTGCCCCAGTGACTTTTCTTTCATAGGCATTTCACTTCACTAGGAAAAAATAACAAGAGAACATTTTTTGGCTAATGGATACTGTTTGTTTATGGTACAGTTACAACTATGGATTGAGACTCCAAGACAGCAGTTAACTGTGGAACAAGCAATTTCACGCCTGGAGCCACCTCATAATAGTAAGTTCAGTGTAATAATAAGTACTGTAATTATTACAGTACTTACTCTTTAAAAGAAAACCAAGTTCAATTTCACCTTGCATTTCAAAAAAGCTTGCCCTGCATTAGACTTTGGCTTGCAGTCAGTTTGTCTACCTGAGGATAGCATACAGAAAGTTGAAGAAGGTAAAAGAAAACATTGGTACATTTCTTCATAAGATACCTCCGAAACTAAAGGTGGTAAAGTTTTCTTAAATATCATGCTTTCATAAGTAGATGTTTCTGTCACTCATTCAGTACATGTAGCTGACTCATTTTTCTGGAAAATATTGTACGTTGGTATGCATAGCTGGGGAGTGGTTCCGATTATGAGCTGCAATATCCCGAATAGGACAGCGTACCTCAAACAAAATTTCAACCTTTTTGGGAGAAAAAAATTGAACAGATGATCAGGATACCACTTAGAAGATTTAACAGGCGAGATCCAAACCTCTTTCCCTATTCTTTTGACTATATTTTCAACTGGGCTCACAGTTACATTTTTTTGTGTGTGCAGATGATCCAAAGCTGGCAGCCAGAGTCCATGCCTTTCTTGAAAGGTATGGCTTGATTAACTTTGGAGTGTACAAGGTTTTGAAAATGCCTCCACCAGGTAAGTGTTGTAATAAATGTTACTTGGATTAGGAGAGCACGACCTAAGCTCAGTAAGGAAGAGGTCTTGGCAGTAGCTTTTAACAGAAAGAAACTAGATTGTTTGGTAGGTTGGACAAGGTACCAGACACAGAAATTCTTCAGACACACAAATTCTTCTAAAAAACACAAGTGTGTCTGCATTTCCGAAGAAAATTATTATGCTTTCTACTGTCAGAACAACAGGTGAAATAATTTTTCATCTTGTTGATGAAGCAACATAGTTCATGTAAATATATGTTCTTCCTACTTTGGTTGTTTTTCTTTTTTTCTCATTGTATTTCCTTAGATTTTACCTGCTACCTAGAACCAAAATTGTTAGGGAGCTAACAAGAAAACCAACTGGTTCATTTAGCTTCCTAGCTTGCACATTATTCTCATAACATTTAATTATATATCTTATACCGAAATTAAATATCCTAGAGTGTTATATATTAGCCATGTACATCTACAAAAGCATAATAAAGATTATTGATATCATTGATTATTTGTTATTCACTACACCAAAGCTGCTCTTCTTGAAGCTCTATTCAGCTTTTGGTCTTTATCTCCATATTTACCAGCTGCGAGGGGAGTGTTCAGATCTATTTACTAAAAGATTCAGTTCCTGCAAAGAACAGTAATATAATATTAGTCACTTAGTAATTTATTATTACTGCATATGTATATAAGTTTTTAAAATAATTATTCTTGTTTTTTGTGGGATTTTTGTTTTGTTCTCTTTAGTGAAGAAGGCTCCTAAAGTGATCGTTGTTGGTTCTGGAATCTCAGGCCTCACTGCTGCTCGGCAGTTGCAGTCTTTTGGAATTGATGTTACAATTGTTGAAGCTAGGGTAAATATTTGTTGTCAGTTTAGTAATGTTACATTTGCACTCTTTCTTCATGTACATTGCTGTTCTCCCTGGGCAAAATTCTGAAAAGTCCAGGGGATATCTGATGTATTTGTTTTTGAAGAGTAATCAAGCAAGGCTGAATGTACGGCCAGAAGAATCTGATTATTTTCTTGGCTTCTTCAGAAAAATAAATATATGTGATCACCTCTGAGCTATATGGTCGACCAACTTACTTCAAATTGCAATGAAGTAATATTATTGCAATCCTGTTTGGATCCAGTAGGAACTGAGACTTTCATATGTTTGTCCTTGCTAGATGTAACAAATTAATATTTGTCCAACGTGGTACATTGTATATATGTATACAGATATTATTGTTAACATGTGTAGCTGTCATGCATGATCAGGGTTGTCAGAGAGTTTTGAAGTAGACGGCTGAGTTTCAAAATAAGCGGCCAGTCCAGGGATATTTTATTTAAAAAACACCATCCGTAAAGAAATGCCAAACAGAGTAGCCGGCTGATACTATAACTGAGTAGGTGGTGATTTTCGCTGGCAGCTGGCTACTTTTGACAACGGCAATTTTATGTGAGTGAAGATGTCAGTTGATTTTCTGTTGCTGAACATGTCATGGTAATTTTGTAATCAAGATAGCATTCTTTTTCAGTAGTTAAACCCATTCAGCTTCTGAAACATTTTGAGCCAGACTGGTCTCTTGTGAGGGGTCTTATTCTAAGGTTACTACAACTGTAGCGTACTACCTTAAGCTACTGTAAAATGGACAACAAAATAGTGCAGCTTGTTTTGCAACATTGCAGCAAAACAAGTTAAATAGGTACACTACAAGACAAAACAAGAACTTTATTTTTATACCATTTGCCTGATTCTTTGTCATTTACTATTTTTAATAAACTGTTTAATCCTTTATCCTTTCATTAAGATCCTTGCAATCTGTTTTAATTCTGCAGGAGCGTGTTGGTGGAAGGGTGGCGACATTCCGTAAAGGCCAGTACATTGCAGATCTTGGGGCCATGGTTCTAACTGGACTGGGTGAGAAATATATTTGTTGCTGTTTTTACTTCAATGGTTTACTTTTAGCTTCCAATGCACACATACTGAGCCATGTCAAGTAATTCCTCCCTGATATATTAGGGCTGTCTTTCAGGATTTCTGGAGGGGGTTACAAAGCACAATTTGGAAAAACCTAAAAATTATTTTTCACAACCCACACTGTCAATAATGACTGATTTCCTTGAACTTTTACCCAGATTTGGGATTTCTATTCATAAATACACTGAGTTCCCAAAACTCAATATTATTAAGGTTTTACATGTATTTGTGCTTGACTTAGACTGTTCATCCATGGATGCACTTGTCAGCTGATTGCATTAATTTTGTAATTTTTCCAATTCAAAATTAGTGCTTGACATCTAACAAAAAATGGCTGAAAGTACAGCCTAAATTCACACAAACTGCTAATGAAACCCGCAAACAAAATCCTAATTCCTTTGTATCTTGATTTTTTTTTTCAATGAGTGACCTGTTTCGCACCTGTCAAAACCTGACTGAAAACTGATTTCCCAGTAGAATTTTTGATTTTGTCTGAAGATCAAACACCAAAGTCACTTGTCAGGGGAAATTAAAGTAGGCAGTGTTCTTGAAAAAAGAAGAAATGATTGCTTTTCACGATGCAAACAGCTTAAATGGATGAAAAATATCAAAGCATCCTTCTCTTAATCTTGACCTGGCTTAAGTACTAGTTTTTAACCCACTTTTGTAGGTAATGAAGCACTGCTGAGTTGTGGTTATGTTTTATAATGGCCCTTGTATTTTAGGTGGAAATCCTCTTTCAGTATTATCTGATCAAATCAACATGGAGTTGCATAAGATAAGGCAAAAGTGTCCTCTTTACGAGACTCATGGAAAGTCGGTATGAATAACTGCTCATTAGCATCTAATTATTTTAGCCTCAAGAACACACGCGCACACACTTCCCACAGTCCACTGTGTTTACATAATATGTAAATGAAGAAGCAGTGGAAAAGAAAACAGTTTTTTACTCTCCCAGAGTGGAGTTTTATGTCTCTTTATAAATTTCCAATATCAGTCTGCTAAAATAAACTTGGTTCATTTAATGATTGCTTTTCAGAAAACCCTTTGTTTTGAAATCACATCAAGGTCCCTCTGACCATTACACTACTGAATGTTGCATCCCTTTGGGATGTCATTCTTCCAGCCACTGCCAGAAGTATTTACCATGAATATTCCTTTATAAATAGTTTTGCAGAGTGATGTGTATCTCACAAGATATCCACTGCTTCTTTGGCCTTTTCTTGGCTGTTGGGAAACTTTTCTGTGTTGTACTAAGGCTTTTTCACTTTAATGTACATTGCAGTCGACTGACCTCTCTCTTTTATTTGTTTTGGATTGGAGTTTGTTGTCCATTATTCTCATACTCGTACACTGCACATTATTTAACACTAATCTTACTAACGAGTTACGTTATAGAAGAGCAACCCTTGTCTTACTGATGTAAGCAGCGTAGTCATGTCAATTTCTCACATGAGCTTTATTATACTCTAAAATTCTGAAAATGAGACCCTCAAAATATGCCCCCTCCCATTTTGAAACCAAAAAGTCTTCCTCAGGTCCCTGGTACTCTTTTTTTAAAAATTAAGTTCCTTGTTGTGTTCCTTAGATGAGGACCACTAGAGGACGAGATTTTCCCAATACTAGGTAGTGTGGGCATGTTGAACCAATGCCATTTTGGTGGGAAAATGTGATAGCCATCGTCATTCTATTATGAGTTTTTGGGAGATTGTCATAGCTGCGAAAAGACGTTCTCAAATGTTAGAAACTTTATTGGGAGAGGGCTTTACCTCCTTCAACGGAAATAAGCGTACTAATTTTTGTAGTGAACAAAAAGTACAATGAAGCTTTCTGGGGTATCTATTTTTAGAGAATAGGTGAGAAAACTTACCACTAAATGTTGTCCTTGTCCTTGAGTCTAAAGCTCTCCAATGTGTTCCTAGGAATTACCTTGACACAAATTTGTAATTACTTTCCAGTATTCATTTGTTAAAATATCAAAACAAATACATGTATTCCCCCCCCCCCCCCCCCCATGCACCCTTTGCAAGTTCAACCCCTCTATAATAAGCCCCCAAACAACCTTTGAACATAGGAAACTCCCAGGGCTTATTTTCAGAATTTTGTAGATTAAGTAGCACATGATGATCAGTAATACATTCATTTATACCAATAACAACTGGTGGAGCTGACAGTTTATCAAGTCTGTTGGGCTTGATAAACCACTTTGAGGTCTAATGTCTGCTGTCATATTAGGGATCTTAAGCCGTGATGTTGATGGCAACAAGAATGGCAGAAAACAATAAAAACAATAAACAAAACAAGAAATCTGCATGTGCAGCACACTTTTTGATACATTTCATTGGCATCCACCACCTGTTGTTGAACTTGAATACAATTCTTAAGAATTCAACTCCACGAAAATTCCACTACATTTGATAAGTTGAGTAATACTACATAAATAAGGTTAAGTTTGAAAAAACTCTAACTCATTTTTTAGTGACGTTTCCACAACCATTGTCATTGTTATTACTTAAGCTCCCTGTTGTTTAGACAAGAAAAGCACAGTGTGTCTGCACCATGGTAATTGTTTACTGCCTGGTGACTTAAGAGGTGACCTTGTGGTGGACTCTCATCCCATTCAGGGGAAGAAGCAGTGGTTCCCTGTGCAACCGTGAGGGGATCCTGTGGCTCGTGAACGTGCTTGTTTGTACCTTTTTCTGGCAAACTGACCTACAAACAAACAGAAGAATGTCAACGTTCACTAGTTAACATAACGCTTGATTTTTTCCTGAAGGGCCCAATTGAAAAGAAAGCCAACAGCAGACTCTCGGCCGTGAGGGTAGGCTTTCCTTTCCTTTCCTTGTGGATTTGAATAAAACAGTAAAATTCATCATACATCCCATCATTTTAACACATACACATTTGATGTATATGCATGTATGGTATTTGATCTTAAGGTTAACCTTTTTTATTTTGTATATTTTGAGTCACTTTAAGCCATTCACTGTCAAGGCAAGTCCCTGGGTAACTTCACTGCTGAATTTGGTTACATCTCCTGGCAATATATCTGAAAATGGGATTGTTGAATACTACATTAGCATATTTTACATCCAGACCTAAAAAATGCCTTCTTTGATTGTGTCAGTTTTCTCTTCTTCTTCTGTAAATTGAGAAGGGACATGGATATAATGCATGGTTCAGTTCTATCATTTACTGTATTGCCGTGCTCTCCTTGGCATTTTTGCTGGGAATTTGCATTTTTCAGAATGCTTGATTTAAATTTAGCAAATTTATTCATCACAATAATAACAATAGCTAATGGTATGTTTTAAACTTTTTAGAGTATTTTTTTAAATATAGACACTACTCTCAATCCTTTTGGTGCCCATGTTGATCCTATTAGTATGATACAAAAATTTCCACTGTCACCACATTATTAATTTTTTAGTCATTGCTCATCAACTTAAACATAATGAACATCCCTTTCCGACAAACAATAATTTTATGTGCACTTTGATCTTGTTTAATTATATAACCCTTAACTTTACAACACAAATTGACAATTGTTTAACCATTACGAATAATTTTTTTTGTTTAAAAGGAAAATAACTATGTAGTTAAACAAGATTAATGAGCGTCGACCATTTGAAATTTACCATAGTGTTCATGATAGCTTTCACTTCATTGCAAAATTATATGGTAAGGTTTTTCACAGATTTGGTCGTTAGAATATTACATGCTTTAGACAGCATCATAGGAAAGCACTTCTCATAATAAGTGGTTTATAAAATGTTTAGACTGAGGATTTGATCCACGCAATGAAAATTAGGAAGAAGCCTGAACAATTTTTGGTCAAAGTTAATTAAGTTTGAAATGTATAACAGTTACCTACACCTTGATGACAATAATGATGCTGTTGTTTGTAGGTTCCAAAGGAGAAGGATGAGATGGTTGAGCGTGAATTCAATAGACTGCTTGAAGCGACGTCATTCCTTTCACATCAACTGGACTTTAACTACATGCACAGTAAACCAGTTTCATTGGGACATGCCCTGGAGCTTGTCATCAAGTATGTTCCTACTTCTATTTTATTTTATTTTATTAGCTTTGCCTATTACATGATAAAGAGAGATTATCTGAAAAAGAAAAGAAAATAAGAATGATAATAAATAAATACTGAAACAAAGAATAATAAATGTGACCTTTTCCAGGAAAATGTACACTGACACTTTTCTGTTAAAAAAAAAAGAACATTTTAACGGTTTGATTAATGCTGTTAATGGGTGAGTGAAAATTTCTTACGGCTTTGGAACGTGTTCAAATGGAATGCCTTGATTTTCTGGATGATTTGCCTAATGGGTTGACTAAATGACCTAAACAGCTTACATGATCAAAGTGTTAAACAATTGTTGTTTGGTTTTTTCGCTGCTATCAATTTTTCCTCATTTCATCATTGTATTATGTTTGAAATGTTCACAGAAATCGCCTTTAAATCAATTCAAACCACAGCAGTTCGCGTTATGTTTATTCATACTTAGTAACCAGGCGAGTGTTTCAAAGAACATGTTTGACCAAAACATGGTGGATTGTTTACACATTTCTTAGCATCTTGCTTTTGCTTCAGACCTTCCTTCATTGTAGAAAGCTTGCTAATGTGAAATTTTGATCGTGAGACCTGTTTTTGTCAGATACTTTGGCAATTTGGGACTGAATTTCTGTACTTAGCTAACTTGTCATTCAGGTTCATATGTTATGCAATCGATTTGGTCTTTTGCTTCTATTTGATGATTTTTAAGCTAATACAGAAATAAGCTCTTATGTTCTATGTGATTTTAAGTAATTTCTCTATCTTTTTGTCTCAGATCAATACATTGGTTAGCTTGAACCTTAAGAATTAGGTTTAATGATGAACAAAACTTACTGTGGCTCATGCTTCAACTTCCAATCAGGAAATATTCTAATGACTTCTCTTAATGCTCTGGCCCCAGTTGTTCGAAAGGTGGATAGCGCTATCCACTGGATAAATTACTATCCACTGGATAGCGCAATTGGATGTCGTAATACTTATCCTCTGGATAGCGATTTATCCGGTGGATAGTGCTATCCAGCTTTCGAACACTGAACATTTTCGATGCAAAATTCAAGCAACTTTTCCTAACGCCTTGAACGGTTTTTCTAATGCTTTTAACGGCAGGTTAAAAAATTCTAACAGTTTTCCAAATGCTTCTAACGATTTCCAAAACTGTTTTAATGCTTCTCTAATGGGTTGAAGATGCTTTTACCTGTTATACAAGAAAGCATTTGTGTATGTTTTCCTGGAGAAGGTCACTAATGCTTAATTAGGCAGGGATATCACGACAGCTGTAAGCCAATTACAGTGGTCCCAGAGCTTAAAAAATTTGTAAAAATATGTTAAATCTGCATATGACTATATTAAAAAGAACAACAAAGGTGGACAGACACATTACGTGAAATGGTACATGACGTCTGTGTGAGGAAGTATGTGTAAGCATGGGAGAACTGGCGAGTTTAATTTCTGACCATGTGCAGTTCTCATCAAGACACTTGCACATAATATTCAGTATGCAATAATTATTCTGGTGCTGTTTTTTGCTCAAATGACTTCTATGAGTAAGTGTGCATAATTGCTTTTGTTATTAATCATAGTGTGCACTTCTTGGGGTAAGTATGATTCTACAACATAAAAAACAGTAAATTAATTTATGCTGGCAGCTTTGAAAATTTCATCTTTTTGGCTTGGAATTCTTGTTTATTAAATTTTGTTGCTTTCATTTTGTATATTTCTATCAGGATGCAAGAAAGACAAGTGAAAGAACAGCAGATCGAACATGCGAAAAAGATTCTAAAAATTCAAGAGCAGCTCAAGTCAACTTTAGCACAGGTATGCAGACCTCTGTTTCTTGCTCTTAACGATCAGGACACATGATTATAATAGTAACTGTTGTTGTTGTCTCTGACTATCTTTAGTGGGGTAGTTTCATCTAAGGGACAGGTTCCAAGCGTGGTAGGCTTCTTAAAAGAGTTAATTGTTGCTTTGACCGTGAATGTTGGCTGTGAATGAAGTTGTTACCTCTGCGGTCTACTGATGAATCATTCTCCTGTTGTGTTTCCTGACCTTGTGTGTCACTGGTCAAAATTATTTTCAGGTCGAAATATTTTAACCTCGGTTGATTTTAACTTGAACATAATTTTGACCCATAACATGTACACTTCCAGTTACAGTTTAAGGTTATTACATTATGTCTCAAGAGAAAGGAATTTTCCCCTGCCCATGCATTCCATGTTGATCAGCCCAAGTAATGCCTCATAAATTATTATTTTTTTGTTATCCAATATGGATCATTGCATTGCTTCCAGATACTTGTATGCCATTCTTTTTATTTTATTATTTTTTAAACTGATCATAATTTTCTGTGATATGCAAGATGGTAATGTACTGCTTGCAAATGAAAAATGATAATCTGCATGCCATTGTAATGTTTGCCTTAAGATCGTTAAAACCAAAGAGAAAGTAACACAGACACACAAAGAATATCAAGATGCACTAAAGATCAAAGAACCAAGGTAATAATTTTTATAATCCACATAATCCTCTCATTTTAGCTTAACGGATTGTTTTGAATTGGTTCTAGCGTGTGTTTGATTAAAATACAATTCATTATTTTGAGCAGGATCATGTCATTGTAACTAATTACATATAGGGTTTTCTGCTTTGTTTCCAAACATTCCATAAAATCTTTAAATACACCTACTGTACTGTAGTACTAATTTTTATTATTTAATTTATTTATTTCTTATTATTTGATAAAGCTCAGTTGCTCTAGCCTCACATTCCCATCCAATGTTTGTCATGTAACAATATCAGTTAACAGTGAAAAACAAAGAGTTAAAGGACTTGTTTTTGAATCTGTCACAGAGACATCACATCAGAGTTCCTGGTGAAAAGCAAATTTCGTGACTTGAATGCTCTTTGTAGAGTAAGTGTTAAATTTATTTTGTTTGATGTGAGTGCTGTATATGTTGTGGTTTAAATAATAAATTATTGTTTAACTAGTATAATTTTATTTTTCTCTGTTACACATCATGGTAATGGTTCAGAGTTAAAGGAAAATCAAAAATTAAACTCTGGTTTGAACTTTTTTTTTTAAAAAAGAGAAAAATTTTAGGCTATTGCCATCTCCTTTGAGTGTCACTTCAGTGACAGTGATGTGATTTGATGGAAATAATAGGTACCTACCCTGACCTATCACCAGTTTAGTAACATGTGGACCAGGTGTATCATCTTTGAAAATGTATGGACACTTCATACTTCTTATATGAAATGCCTAAAGCATACCACAGGGAACTGCTGACCAGAGAAATTTACAACCAAACTGGCAAACAGACTAAAAAAACAAAGCGGCAATTGATGTACAGGCTTCAGTTCACAAAGAAACTTGGTTACAAGACTGACTTCTAGCTATGTTGTATTCTTTCACTTGGGCTTTGGCTTGTAGAACATAAAATTCTGCCCAATATTTCTGGCCTCTAATCTGGAGTCAAAATGACTCAAATGACTCCTTCCAGTCACAGATTTTTGGTGAAATTTGCTCTATCATTAGTTTAACCCCAAGTGTGTGTGACCTTTAATAATTATAACTAGGAATATGATGAGCTTGTGGAGGAGCAACTGCGTATTGAGGAAAGACTAGAGGAACTAGAAGATAACCCACCAAGGTATTTGTAACTTCTCATTGTCCTGCCATGGAAATGTATGTTAATTACCAGAAACACTTAATACTGAATAGTACATTGTCATATTATCAGCTTGAGATGTAGATTTTCATAGATCACATCAATCTTTATAATTTGTGCGCATAACACAAATGTAGCTTTAATATCACTTATTCAAGCCATTAATCACAATGAAGTTCTGTAATGATATTCTGCCTAATTTTAGTGACATTTTCCTCGTCTACATGTATATGTTACACACACAGAGTAGTTTTACTGTGGTGTTATCAAGAATGCAACCACAACTGTTTTAATTTAATATTTTTATTGATTATTTTTCACAGCGACGTTTACCTATCATCAAGAGATCGCCAGATTTTAGACTGGCATTTTGCTAATTTGGAATTTGCAAATGCCACCCCTCTGACAGCACTGTCACTCAAGCACTGGGATCAAGATGATGACTTTGAGTTTAATGGCAGTCACATGACAGTGCGCAATGGTTACTCCTGCCTTCCTGCTGCGTTAGCTGAAGGGCTTGACATTAGGCTCAACACAGCTGTTAGACATGTCCGCTACAATAGGACTGGTGAGAAATAACAATAACTGTCTTAATGAGCCTATTTATGGGTACTAGTGATCGTTGTTTTGGATTTTTCCATCAAATTGTTGGTTTTCAACAAAATTGTTGTGTATGAAGAATTTTTTTGCTGGTTACCACCACTAGCGAGCTCAAGCAACCACAGTGGCAATGAAGGAAAGGGGAAAACAAAAAAGGAACAGGTGAAATGTGCACCACAAAAACTCTGAACATGAAGCACACTTTTTGGAATATTCCATTTCCATTATTGCATGACCAAAATTGTCAAAATTGATCGGAATGGCAATGCGATTGTAATTGCTTTGGTCCCTGAGATAATTGTTGTTTCATGAATAACCATTGTTACGAGTTTGATTTCATCAGATTTACCTGAAGAGAGGCATCAGAGGACATTTTTTTCTTTTCTGCTATGCACATTTGAGAGGCTGTTGGTCAACAGAGACAGTGGGCTTGAGACATGGGGCATAGTTAATGCAATCACCTACAGTACTTACTAAGGGGTTCAGAGCCACCTTAATTTTTCAAATGTTTTGCAATTCAGATATTTCTAGTGTAACATTAAGCTTGGGAAAACAATTAATTTTAATGGATTTAAACTGATTTGTTATCAGGTGTGGAAATAGTAACTCAGAGCACTAGCAAATCTTCAATCACTACAACACAGACTTTCAAGGGAGATGCGGTGTTGATAACCCTCCCTCTTGGAGTACTCAAGAATCATCCATCTGGTGTGCAGTTCCAACCTCCCCTCCCAGAGTGGAAAACTGCTGCTATTCACAGGATGGGGTTTGGAAATCTAAACAAGGTTAGAGTGAATTACAGTGGAACCTCAATATAACAAACCTCTATAATAAACAAAGTCCTAGGTATAACAAACATTTTTTTTAAACCCACCAATAGTAAATATAGTAGAACCCTGGTAATTTGAACTCTGAAGGGGAAGGAAATGTGGTTTGAATAATTGAGGTTCTACTGCATGTGAAAAAGACCTCGATTCAATGAAACCTTGTTACAGTGAACAAATCTTGCCAGTCCCTTAGCCCTTTGTTATATTGAGGTTACACTGTAAAATCTATTAAATCAGCAATGTAGCCTACAAGGTTTCTTTGTTTTGTTACTTTTCTGAATGTTATTTCTTGTTTGTAAACTCGAGAACCACAAGCCAGGTTATTATTGTTAATAGAAATTTGTACCGTGCAGTTTCTATGAAAATATTTAACTGTGCCTTACATAAGAAATTAATTAAACATGGAAAAAAACCTAAATTTACAATGCTAAAATTCCTTTAAAAGCCTTGCTAAATAAGAAAGTTTAATTAGCTTCAAGGGTTGTTTAGGATTTTCCTCTTGCTTACCAAGTTGTGGAGTGAGGGTTGTACATTGTGAGAGCTTTAGCTTCACAACATATGTGGATAGAGTTTGTTGTTGGTTCTCTCCCTTGCTCTAGGAGGTTTTACCAATAGTTTCAAATTCCAATTCAACTGGGAATGTTAGAAAAAGAACTTCTTTGTGGATCTGCTACTTCTAAATTGTATTTATTTATATATGCCACTTTCTAAAGCAAGTGACACTGTTTTGTTTACTGCAGGTGGTTCTCTGTTTTGATCGAGTTTTCTGGGATCCCAACACAAATCTTTTTGGTCATGTTGGAAGTACAACAGCTAATCGTGGAGAGCTTTTCCTCTTCTGGAATCTGTACAAGTCACCTGTTCTTATTGCACTTGTTGCTGGTGAGGCTGCCAATAAGCTGGAAAATGTGTCAGATGAAAACATTGTAGGAAGTGCCATTGCTGTGCTGAAGGGAATATTTGGAAGCAGTGCAGTGCCACAGGTTTGTTGTTTGTAGTTTGATTTGATACTTACTTTTAAAGCCCCAAGATATAATGCAAGATGAAGTTGTTAAAACTTTTCGGTCTCTTTCCTTGAAGAATAAGATAGTGTGTGCAAATGTTGGCAGATATGTCCAGGATTGAACTCTGTTATGAAATTTACAATAATCGCAAAATTTTGCAAGAGTGCTACAAAAATTGCGAAAATAACGAATTAGTGTTGCAAATTTTGCAGTTTTTGCAAGGCCATCACAAAAAATTATAAATTTTCTAATTTTCATAGCAGAGCTTAGTCTGAAATGTCACACATCTCCACCCCCTAACCCATGGGGGGCGTGGTGCAGAAAGATTTCTGAATTCTGAGCGTTAAAATATTGTCTGGTGACGTCACCTACTTGTGTGAATATGGTAGGTATTTTCTGATTGGCTATTACATGTACCTCTCCAAAATAGAAAACTTTTTATTATTGGCTGGATGCAGTAAGAGAAACATCCGGTTTGAAATAGTGTTGGCAGACTAAGTGAGACTAATGACTGCTGTGGGAAACATGACCTTAGAGTTAACCTCTCTTCACAAAGTGAAGACTTATACCATAGTAGCAACTGACAAGGACCTTTTAATTCCGAAATTGCAGTCTTGCTTTAGGCACTTGTAACAAATGCACTACCAGTGCAGTTGCATAGACTATCAAGCTAAAACAAAAGTAATTGCCAACAGAGGAAATGTAGGACATCACGCCCCTGATCACAGAGTAAATAATAACGAATAAATGCATGAAACAGACCAGCTTCATGACCTCTAAATGTTAGAGGTCATGAAGTAAGATCGTTCAGTCAGAGTTTATGATACTCCATAAAATACTGCATAATCATAATCATAGCATAAGATATCTTTCTATTAATTTTTGTCCACAGCCTAAGGAGTCAGTGGTAACCCGGTGGAAGTCAGATGAATGGTCACGGGGCTCATACTCGTATGTGGCAGCTGGCTCTTCAGGAAATGACTATGATTTGATGGCTTCCCCAGTAGCCCCACCCCTAGTAACAGGAATGGCACCAGGAACCCCCTCCCCACCCAACCCCCCAAGGGTTTTCTTTGCTGGAGAGCACACTATCAGAAACTATCCTGCTACAGTTCATGGTGCCCTACTGAGTGGTTTAAGGGAAGCTGGCAGAATTGCAGACCAGTTTTTAGGACTTCCTTATGAAGTAAATAGAGTGGGGCAGGCTCCAATGACGCAAGGTTGACACTAAGAGGCAAGCTTTTCCTATTCCAAGAAAGCAACATGGAAGAAGCCAGTTTCAGGCTGGAGATTGGTTAGAGCTGCTATGTTCAAAATAGACTTTATTAAAACCATTAGCATGCTAAAAACTTCACAGCATAGAGGGGAATCTTTGTTGTTGTTCCCGTTTAAAATGTTTCCTCATAAAGCGTGGAATAGACAACAGAACTGGTATTAGCTGGCAGTCTCCATAAATGTACATTTATACTTGTCTGATTTGTAGAATATTCTAGAAGGAACTGTCGTCATATTTTGGGTTCATTTCTCAAAAAATGAACTGAATGTTAGATAATGTAAAGTGTAAAGATTATGAGGAGGCTCAAGGCCGTTTCTCACGTCTAGCTTCTTACTAGTACTAATGCTAACGAAACAAAAAGATCAACAGACTTATAGGGGCTTGTGTGCTGTGGCTTTTGAAAGCCTTGACTACTTCAGTCATACGTGGTTGTTGTAAGCTAATGTACTTCCATGAGTTGACCATGGCAATTTTTTTTGTGTGTTAAGAGCTTTTTATAGAAGGATTAAAGTAACTTTGTTTCCTTGCAGTGGGAGAGATTAATCCCTCTTTGCAGGACGTAAATATTGCTTTTTGTTGATTCTAAATTTTAGACACCAACTTTCTTTCAGAAGTTTATTTGGACATCCTGTTATCCTGTTTTTTGTGCCTGAAATAGATCAACAGTTATAATTATTCCAATCCAGGAACTTCAACTCGCCGTACCTTTTTTCTTTTTTTTTTTCACTCTTGTGAATAGTACGAAATTATCACTGATTATGGTCAGATGTTGCAAAAAAATGTATTGATGATGCATGTATAGTCACAGGTGTTCTTTATTGGTTAGAGTTACACAGGAGAAACATCCATACAAAAATAGTTATTTAAGGATACACTTTGTTTTCTCACACCATTCATTTCCGCAAACATTTTCAGTATCAAATACAGTTAGGTTTCTACCTTCTTTTAACACTTTTCCAACAAAATGGTTATGTCGGTCATTAGGGCTATAAGGCTGATAAATTATAGCATTTTCGTTTTCTGTCTTCTTTTAAATGTCTTCTGCTCTTTTTTCTTTAGACATCCGTGTATTACACCCATTACAAATCTTGACTTTACTAATATCTTGTAATATAATTGAAAAAAGTGTGGATTAATTTATTTATTACTGACAATATTAAAGATTGAAAACTGCCTGGTTTCATTAGTTATTTATTTATTGGGTCCTTCCATTTTCTTTCACCAAAAGCAAGTGATAGAGAATAAAAAAATGGGATGTTTCAAATACCCTAGATGAGGCCTCCATTCTTCTCAAAGGAGATCTGGTAGAGAAATTCCACATCACTACTGAGAACAACAAAGTCAAAACAAATTTGTATCTTTCAAAAATTATTTTAAAATGGAGGGGGCTGGATATGCATAACCCTTTCAACTCTAAGATCAAATTTGAATTGTCATTTGCTGCCCCTATTCATTTCCGACAGAAGTAGCGGAGAGAAGTTGATAAAAATAATATCAAGCAAATTCATCTTGTGTGATCATGTCCGTAATTGTCATGACCACTCTGTTTAACAAAGCATTGATATTATAAGGAGAAATTTGATGCTGATCATTTTTTGGGCTTAAAGGGTTAACCTGGCATCTGGTGGGGCTGTGCTCTCAATGCACAGAGGCCATGACAACTTGCTTTTACCTTTGGGTGACCAAAAATCTTTACCTTTGCACCAGTTATATGCTGGGCATATAGGATTGGATTGAATTCATGGCTTAAGACCTTTGGGTTTCTTACAGAGCAGAGCCTCAGGCATGCAATCTGAGATTGAGCCTGCCAACCCTGAGTGACTAACATCAACTTTTGCCTAACACTATCCATACATTATAATCAAGAGGAAAGGTTATGAGAAGTAATAAAACGATCTCCAGAAGGAAAGTACTTTTATCTTTTATTTAGTTCTCTCAACTATGTACTTTTTTAGGAAACGTCTAGAGATTAGTCTGAAGACTTTGTATGATTGTGAATAATGGGGCGTAAGGTAATTCTCTTGAAAATGATGTACTATCCAGATTTTTTTCAAACTTGGCATAAATGTTTGACATAAATTATATAGAACATGAAAACACTGCAATAAAAAGATGGGGTCACCATGTTTGTTTTTGCCATGTGCCTATAATTTATGGAGTGTTTTTCCTAGTTGTGCAGAAAGAAACCGAAACTTGAACAACCATCAAAAATTCTTATTTTATAGCAAAAACCATGATTCCGGCTTACTTAAACCGTAAGCCAGTGTGTTTGTCTCGGCTATATTTTTTCAGTTAAGAGACCTCAAATTACATAACTTGAAAAAACTGTAGCAAAATGGACAGTTTTATCATTATCTTGTACTTATCTGTGGCTCTAAATGGGGATCATATTTAAAAAAATACGTCTACTTCTTCATATTTTTTCCTCTCTAATAATTATATTTTTTGTGTGGCCATAATGAGTAAAAAACATAAATAAAAAGGGGGATCACCTTCCTCGTTTTCTCGCAAAACAACAATAAAGGGATAATTTTGGCTTCAAATGATCATTTTGCGCAAGGGCACTGGGGTGACCTTCAAGACAACACCTTTTTAGTCACAGAGAAGTATTATCGAAATCTCTACGAAAAGCATTAGGACTACAAAAGGGGTCCTTGTTACCTTTTTTTAGGGGACCAGTGAAAATCAATGCCAACTTTTGAAGTTGCAGAGTTATGTGCACTAGGTGATGCATAGTGCAAAACAAGGGAATTACTTTTAAGGGTTGACAGACCCTCTGTTTGCCTTTAAGATCTTTGAGTGTGCATATGAAAACACTGGAGGGGAGGGGAGGGGGTATTAACCGCTAGCTGTATTTTCCTTTCAGTTAAAATAACATTCTGGTGAGCACATTGACACATCTCAATGTAAGAGAAAATGTATGAAACCTGTTGAATTGGGCCTTAGCTTAGGTTATGGGCATGCTAAGGCCGAGGACCCCCATGTACATTCATGAGGGTAAAGCCATGCACTTTTTCGTTGTAAAGTCCCTTTACCAACAGCATTGGGTAACACATGTGCTGTAACTAGAATGCTTCTGATTATACATAAACTTATGAAAGTTATGGCTGATACAATCACACTCCCAGTCTTTCATTATGGGCAGTACTGGAAGTGACCTGTGAGAACCGTTTCATGTAAACAAACCATGGACTACTTCTTTGAAGTGTTTATTTCAATAAATAAGAAAATTTAAACTTTACACTCACAAGGAAAGTCACAAAATGTAACTAGTAACAAAACTGATGATAAACACACTGAATGTAACAACATCATTAATATGACACAATTTCTTCAATCAGCAACCTAATAAAATAAAAAAACTGAAAGTCCAAAGATTTTCAGTCAGTGACTTTTGGGTCCAATAGACTCTTAATTATTATTATTGAATAACATTATTAAATTTTATAATAAACTTTCCAGAAACAAAGTACTTTTTAAAATTCCCAAACATGTTTTTCAAACTCCTGTTTAGCATCCAATGATTAGCAAATAATTATTAAAAATGCTTTTAATAGCATTGTAACTGCACTTTAAAGTGTTATAACAAAGCATTTTCTGTTTTTGCCAGTTAGGGCAATGCTTGTCTTTGAAGAGTAAAACTTCCTTAAAGGTAGAATAGCAGTCATTATGTACACTATTCACAAAATTTGAACACCTGAGAAAAATAATGTCCCTAAAATAATTAATTTTCAATCAAGTTCAATTCAAGGTAAAACCATGGCATTAATAAATATCATTATTTTTCATTGTGCAACTATAGGTGAATGCTTTGGATCAATGAATGTGATATCACTCTTCCATTAATACAATATTTTTTTACATAACTACGTCAAAATCCCTTTCTACCATAACTGAGTGATTTCCCACATGCTGATTTGTTGAGAGCTATATTTGATAAGTGCAATTTGGTGAGAAAGAGAAACTTCAACAGAATTGGACGTCAAAACTGTGTTATATGGTTAAAAAAAACGACAACAATTTTACATGGTCTGTACTCTTATCAACCATGAAAATGATGTCAAAAAATGTTCCAAACTTTACAGTGAAACCACTCACCAGCAGCTTGTGGTTCCACTTTAGTTTTGAACATTTTGACATCATTTCTACGAGATAAGAGTACAGACCACAAAAAATTGTTTTGGAATTGTTAATTGACTAACAGAACTCATTAAAACAAGAAAATGCTTTTTTAAAAAAGTTGTTACTGGCGTTCAAAACTAGGGACCAAATTTTAACATTCTGCAACTTTGAGGGCTTTCATTTGTGACCCAAGGATGGGGAGGGGGGGTGGAGTTGGGCAAAGCACAGCCTGCCACAGCCCATCCCTTAACTAAAGTTATAATCAGTCAAAGCTTCCATATTCCATATTGGGAGCTTCCAGGTGACCCCCTACACTACACTCCCCATCAGATATAGGATAAGGCGAAAGGACAAAGATTTCCTTTAAGAATGGTTCTCTTGGAAGTAACCTTGTACAACGTTAAAGCATCAGCTAAGTAAACTTCCTAGTTACAGACTTTGGATCAAATTAGCATGTTCAAAGTCTCACTCTGGGAGAGCATTCCTCAACATGTCAATGCTAGCTGGTGTAAGCTGAGTTGGAAACTCAACGTCAAAATCAACCAGCATATCAGCACGTTGATTAAGCTTCTTAGGCAGCGGTAAACCCTCTTCTTTTATACGGCGCTTTGTCCCAGGTTTGATAATGGTGTTAAGCGGAATGTTGATTGTCCTCTCATCCAATGTGGGGACAGCAACAGATGTTCCCATGGTGTGACCAGTCAATGCATTTCTCAAAGAGACTTTGGCTGTATAAAGAATGTTATTATCGTGATCTCTTTTAAAGTGCTCATGTGGTTTGTCTTTGATTATGAAAACAATATCTGCAGGAACGGTGTGAGGTTTCTGGTCACCTTCCTCTGGAAAAGTGATCTTTGTGCCTTCTTTCCAGCCTTTTTTTACATTGATCGTGAGAATTTTCTCTTCTGGACGAGTAGTTACCCTGTCAGGATTCAAAACCTTCCTGATAATTTTCAGTTTCTTACTTGTGCCTGTTAAGATTTCTTCAAGTGTTACCATAAGATATTTTTCTATTGGAGGATCTTGGGCTTTCCTACGTGTAAATGATGACATGTCATCATATGAGGATGATCTTTGTCGACTGAAGGCAGGATGTCCTTGTTGATGGAAGGAATTAAAGCCCCCCATGTTCATGTCAAAGTCAGCTCCTCCAAATGGTGTAGGAATTCCAAAACCAGAATTGAACATTCCTGGTAAAAAAAAGGTAATTTTGAGGTGAGTCTGTGAGACATTTGACATTTTATGACTCTTGGTCTTAACACCTCAATTCTTGTCTAATGATGGAGGGACACAGCCTCTATTAAATTAAGACACACTCTCTGACCCCATTTGTGAAAAAGCCTTGTAGAGCAACACAAGAATAGTTAAAAATAGTCTGATTTGCTACAGGTACTCAACCGCTTAAATACAGATTTCAGGAGAGACCCATTTTTATTTTATTCCTTGATAAAACCCAAGATCTTGACTTTGTTTGAGCAATTTAATGATTGACATTGACGTATGCATTCCACCAGAAGGCCCATATATAATTCCTTAGGGTAGGAAAAAAGAAATAAAATCAGAACATCCCAACAAATATTAAACTTCTGGAATAATCTAATGTGGTTAATATTTTGAGTTCTGAAAGGAAAGAATTGTTAAGTGATGTGGACATCACTTTTGGGGGCAAAGGTAATTAACAGGAATTTTCAGCATGGTTCTAGAAATTTTCCATTTTTCATCATAGAGGGGTTTCTTTTGCTTGCACTCCCTCTAAAAATTCCAATTTCTTTTCAGACTATTAAACCAGTCTCTTCCCCTTGTAATTCCAATGACCCACCATGGATTAGTTGGTACGGAAAATTTAATTAGATCCACGCATTCAAACACTTTCCTAACTACTGACAAAATAAAAATTATATAATTGAACATTGTTTTTTTGGTCTCTATCTCCCCTAATGCCCCCACCCTTCCCCCCCAAAAAATATAAACACAGCTTTAAAGAGATTACTAATTGTCTAAAGTCTTGTTTCCTTGCTCTGGAGAAGACATGTCACAATTTTGTTTTTACTCAGGGCAATTAAATTAAAAGTTTGAATAAAAAGTTAGAAAAACTCCTTAGTTAAGAGACAATACTGAGAAGGATAACAATAGTTGACAAAGTGAACAGATAAACATTGTTGTTCTTGTTATTTTTTCAGGTAATTTAGTACAGTGACCTAAACAATTTTAATTTGTAAAAGAAAAACAAATATCACACATAAAAGAACTGTTCTGGACCTTTCTTAGAATTTCTTTGACATTAGCTCTGATAACCCTCAAAAGATAGATATTGGTTTTTTTTTTCAAACTAAAATCTCTGACTGTAAATGAAATATCATTAATATCATTTATCAACATAAATTCTTCCATCAGGTTACTTTCACTTGTAAAAAACACTGGTTTGTCTTTGTCCTTATCACAATTCCAATTTTACTGACCAATTAACCACAAAAAGAAGCCCAAAAATGCTTGTAAGCAAATTAAATTTGCTTACCAACCGCAAAACGGATTAACAATAAACCCCAAACTGCGTGCGTGGGAGAGTTATAAAATTGGCAATTGATACATGTATGTTTGAAACAGAGTGTCTGCGACTAGAAAGAAATATTCTAGTAAATTCAATGAATCCTGGAAGAAAAACTAAACTTCTCCAAATAAACTCAACTAAAACGTAAGAAATACTCGGTATCTTGTTCTAACAATGCAAGAAATAAAAAGAGATCCAGCACATGCACGCAGTCACTTATGGAAAACATATATCGTTACAGTGAAAGTGAAATATTGAGCCAAAAGCTGCAAGGATTTATTTTTTTCTTACGCATACTTTAATAGTCCTCAGCAAGATTATTTATATAGGTTCAATGATTAAGTCTGTATACCATACCTTTGTAAGGATCTTCTCTTCCAAACACACGAGAAAACGTGGACATCGGATCTCCATGGAACGTAAAAGCTGTAAATCCTGATGGCATCTCAAATTTAAATTCTCCGCTAGCACCTGGAGGATTCGGTGTTCCCTTGAGGCCTTCCTCGCCGTATTTATCAAAAATCTCTCTCTTTTGTGGATCACTGAGAACTTCATAGGCTTCAGCAATTTCTTTGAACTTCTCCTCAGCTTCGGGACTTTTATTTTTGTCTGGATGATATTTCAAAGCCATTTTTCGGTAGGCTTTTCGTACCTCATCTTCGCTAGCGTTTCGTGGTATATCCAGTATTTTGTAGTAATCCTTCCCCATTGCTTTGTTCAACTGAACTTCCTACGTGGAACTTTCCGTTTTTTCTTGCTTTGAAGACCTAAAACTAGCTTTACTGGTTAGAATCGTATAGGTCTCATGATACGCTGTACGATAACCCTTTTCCTGCAGCAAGAATAGGGGCCACGGAAATTCGCGGCAAACAATCAAACTGGAGAAAACTCTAGAAAGTTCGTTTGTGTGTCCACCATTTTGTTCACGTTTAGAAGATTGGGGAGAGTAGGGTCCAGGCTTGCGCGCGCGTAATATGACATGCAATATTCCACGCAGTATCTATCCGCCAAAAAACTACACCGAAAAATAACTTTCGAAACGGAAATTAATTTTACACTAAAAGAGTTTCGAGAAACACATGCAGCGCGCGTTTTTAGGTGATAATAAAAAACCAGACACTGCCGCTAACCTTTTCCTATTACAAATCAAGAAAGAGATATCTGATGGAAATCTTGGACAAATTTAATATAAAACGTGGTGTCGGTAAAGAAGAGTACGTGAACAAGACACAAGTCAGGGCTTGAAAAGACATGAGAATGACTGATGAGAAAAAAAAAAAACTTCTGTCCGACAAGCGCTGGAACCCATACTCGACCTTTTAAGACTAATAACAATGGATGCAAAAATTGCTCTTTCAATTCAGGTAATATATTTTTTTCAATTCAATCTCGAACTTTCTTGAC
The DNA here is from genome assembly GCA_038088405.1 of Porites divaricata. Taxonomy (NCBI): domain Eukaryota; kingdom Metazoa; phylum Cnidaria; class Anthozoa; order Scleractinia; family Poritidae; genus Porites; species Porites divaricata. The sequence goes on along the minus strand of JBBMOI010000014.1, from coordinate 3,675,496 downwards.
GTTCAACTAACGCAGCAGAATGTTTTCGAGGTGTAAAGAAAAAATACAAAATTAATAGTCATCATCTAGCTTCATCTCGGTCAGTTCTGCGGTTTCCATATCATACAAGTATTGGTGTTGTACATTATTTTCCAGATCACTTAGAATGCAAAGCTACTTTTAAAACGAAGCCTAGCTTTACCTGCACCAAAAACAATAAAACTTACGTTGAAATGTAATTGTGTTCTACGAAAAGTCGCGGCTGGCAAGCTGTAGGACAAATTTTAATTATTATTCTTGCTTGTGAATTATGGGCTTATGGCACGCAGAAGATTAGAATGTTCTAGAGTAGCTTAGAATGGTGACTAAGATATAATGAGTGATTTTAGACCGGGGTTGCGGAAAAAGAAGGGAAAATAGCACGAATTGAAGAAATTTACCTTTGAGTGCTACGGAAAATAAACTATCAAAACTGTGAGAATAGGGGTGTCATGCGGTGCATGTTTGGTGGAGATATTCATTGTTCATGATGAGGTGACTTTTGTCAGTCTGTGAAACCTGGATGACCCGGCCCTTAAGAAGAAAATTGCCGGACGGACTAACTTGTTGCAAATTCCATCAAGATTTACAACAGAAATGAATTTTAAGCAGCGGAGTAGTGGATAAATAGTTTCGTGTCTGGTGTTTTCCAAGGCCACATTAGCTACCGTGATTGATGTGCAATGTAAATAGGCCAATATCATTAAAAGGTTTATCTCAAGCTCAATTAGAAGAATTATCTTTTAATAATTTATCTCATAATCTCAAAGGAACGTTTGACCTTTAAATTTATTTTCGTGGATTCAGGGTAAAGATGGCAACGAGCAGAGAAATTCCGATAAACGTTGATCCAGAATTTAGATGGCGAAGCGTGGTGAGAACAAATGAGGAACAAGGAAAACCCCGCGCTCGGTTCGGCACTCGATCTTACAGTTTGCCCTGTGAACCCAGCATCTTCTTGGAAACTTTAAATACAAAAGAAAGTGAAGGAGATGATGCAGAAGGAAATTCAGCTGAAGTACCAAGACAAGGCCTTAATGAAAGAGAAAAGAGTGAAAATGACAAAATTTCAGAAAAATTTTGGACCTTATCGACAGATCTTCTGAAGGAACAGGGGTATAATGGAGATACAGCTGATGAACAGTTAAAAAAATCCGAAGAAAGGGAACAAAGAAGACATTTCTTCAAGGAAAATCCTGTTGTTGGAGACCTAGTCAGGGTGTTTGAAGAGCATTATACTTCGTCAGTTCCCAGTGGCCCGATCAAACTGGGAAGAAGGAATACTTATGGACCCGCATGCTCGGGGGAAAGTCATTTGGCGCCGACACGACGGACCATAAACACATCCGGTATTACAGACAGAAATGAAACTTCCTTTAATATACCAATTTATGTTGAATCCGGCGGAAGAAAAGATGGAACTCTTGAAATCGATGGGAGTCATTTCCGCGAAAGTCACGGCTTTCTGGAAGAAAGGGATGGTAACGAGCAGCCACAACCTTTTGAGCAAATTTCAGATTGTGAGAGTGAGCTCGTTGAACCAAAAAGTTGCTATGATGAGGAGATTCATATGAGCATCGAACGTGATAACAAAGGTGTCCAAGAACGCATAAATGAAGAGATAAATGACAAAAGGGAAGAATATCAGGCTCATTTACATCCCGAAGAAAGCAATATCGTTCAAGGTCAAAGAACCATCGAGGACCAACCTGAGCCGTTTCAAATTCCGCAATTACCCACTAAGGCGTCAGAAACTGGGCAACAAGAGGGCGAGAAAAAGCTGTTACAAATTGGAAGCATTCTTAAGAAAGCTGATGATCTAGCGAGAGAAGTCGACGCTTTCAGTGAGAGTATCAAAACCAAGGAATATTTGATTCTGGAAGAAGTTCTCACCCGTTGTTTGATAGAACTGGATGCTGTTGAGGCCAATCAAGATGAAGATGTTCGAGTGGAGAGAAAAAAGGGAGTTCAGATTTTACAACAACTACTTGCACAACTGGAAGAAAAAATAGAACCCGACACAATCGAAAGTAAAGCGGATAGAGACGATAACAGTGAATCCTAAAAGGAACTATCCGTATAAAAGAAGCAGTTATTTTTTTTAATTTTCCAGGATTTTCATAAAAGTCAAGTTTATGCGCCCACGCAATGAATGCAGATTCCTGAGTTTTGGCAACAAAATTACTTTCCAAGTTCAAGAGATAGTTTTCAATTTTTTTCTTCCTCTTCATGTCAAAACAAGATGAGTTTCAATGAAAATATTTCTAGAAATTTCTTCTTTTTTTAAAGGACTTAAAGTTTCCTTCCTTTTCAAATTTGTCAAAGAATTGCCGGAGCCAAAACTAACTTTTCCCAAAAACAATTCTACTTCCCTTGCACTTTTGTTTGTTGAAGGCTCTGCTCCCGCAAATGGCTTTTTCCTCCGCAGAATTGTTGTCGAATTTCATTTTTACGGAAGTTTTCCCGCACTGTTATTGCTCGAGGTAGCATTTTCATTACTTCCGGGTATTTAGCCTTGTTTTCCTTTAAGTTTACAAAAAGAACTTCGATAACCTTCCAGACGTCGCAGCACATTAATTAATTTGTCAAAAATGCAATAAGATTCTTTTCAGTTATATTAAACTCTAGAAAGTTCTCTTTGTCTTAGCTTTAATAGATTATTCTTGTCAAAGCAAGATCTAAGTTCATATCCGGAAACTGTATCACTTCAGTTGCTTTTTCCAGACGCGACCAAATTTTACTGCAAAAATTGTTCGGTAAATGTTCCGAAAGAAATCCCTTGTTATTAAATGTAATTGACTTTTATTTAATATTTTCTTTCTTTTAGACGTATTAGGCAAAATGAAAAGATACAAATGATTTTAATGTGTAGATTTCGAATGTGATTTCGCTAAATTTAGTAGAGCTGACTTTTACACAACGCAGTTCCGAAGCCAATAAATCACATAAGCTGACATTTGAAGGCCTTTGTTGATCCC
>JBBMOI010000014.1:3442500-3667500 GCA_038088405.1 Porites divaricata | reverse complement strand
TAGTTAAAAATACAGCAGGTACAGTAAAACCTCCATGCGTGATCAACTCTTGAAAGCCACCAGTTACCACCAATTACCACCAAATATTACTAGTTACAACCAATTACCATCAATTCAAAACACCAACATTTTTTCCAGTCAATACCTTACAGTTTGAACCTGTAAACAACCATTCTCTGTAGGTGACCGCAACCCCTCTTGGGGGCTGATGATTTAATGATTTTCCATCATTTTTAACCTCTTGTAAGTGACCACTAGTTGCGTTGTCTGATTTCTATGTTTGCTGTATGTATTATGCTCCTTAGAATATATAAAGAACTTTAGTAGCAATATAGAACTGACATAACGTATTACTTAGAAATTACATACAATAAATTATCTTCCATAAAGTACAGTGTAGACGTGTCCGGACAACTTCTCGAAAGAGGCTCCCTGTGGTTCTTGTTTGGTAAGCAACCGCCTCCCGTAAGAACCACTAAGTCTTTGATTTTTGGTGGTCACTAGACACTTACGGAAGGTTCAACTGTATTAGTTTTTGTAGCAGTTAGTATTTTTTACCATTTCTAGGGCTCCTCTCAACACACCACAGAGAATGTTTGAAAACAGAAGCCCCTCATGACCTTCTGGTAACTCAGCAAACTCTGCCAGAGGGTTGTTGTCCAAGATTAAAGAGAATTCATCTGATGCTGCACTCCAGTTTGTTACCACTGGGGAAAATCCAAGGAACATTTTGAAGCCCAGCTTTTAAGACAAGAACAAGAAGAGTGAAAATAAACAGTAACTTTGGCCATACCTAAATAAGTTAAAACTGAAAACAAGATTAGAAATACAGTACAAGTAATTTATAACTTCTAAATGTTGACAAAGTTACAACAGGCACTGATGAATGACTTTTTTATGATAAGTGGTCATCAATGAAAGAGATCATCTATAAATGTTATTTCTTCAGTTCCAACCATTCCTTGGTGGTTTTTGGTAATTCTTTGGTGTTGCAGATGGGTGCAGTCACCTACTGATGTAATACAAAAGTTTGAAAAGACACCAAATAATACCAACTCACACCACAACACAATAGCTAACAAGCAATGGTTTCCACAATGCCAGGAATCACTTGTAGTTTTTGTGACAGGAAGCAGGCAGAAGGATTGTGTTACAAAACAAAGCTAATGTCTTGAATACATATGGAGTGTACCTTGGCAATAACATCGGCAGTCTCCCTGAAATCATGACACCGACCGACATTTGATCTTGCTAGGAAATCTTCCACTAATCTTACTCCAATATTGTAGCCCCTGAAACAATTGCAGAATGTTGCATTATTCTGTTATGTAATGTTAATGTTGGCAGATATTTAATTGTATTAGAGAGCTTATGTATCGGTCAAATCAAAGCTTCAATATCCCCCCCCCGCACAAACCCCCCGGACATTTGAGTTTTTTGAAAATTATTATTCAAATTCCCCCCTACCCGGGCCAAAATGCCATTCAAATGCCCCAAACTAGGGTCCATTCAGGTGATCAAATGCCCCTACTCCAGGGACTTTTCACAGGCACATAGATGACAGAAGGATGGCAGAAATGCCTTCAGTTGTTGAACAAAATCTTTATAAACACAGCAAATAATTCACATTCATTATAACAAAAATTGAGAAACACTGTTAGCGTATTTACTACGAACAAAAGTCTCGTGCAAAGGGGTGGAAATTGCTGCTACAAGGTCACTCAATGCTCAGCTTTTCTCAGTGGGTCAGGCAACATACAAAGCGTTCTTTATAAAACATAGGCACGTTAAACGTGCATGAGCTATTTTGAATGCTTCAGTGTAACTTTAATGCTTCGGTGTAACCTTACCAAAAGTGATGAATCTACCTCTTTCATCCTAAATGTAGATTGGGTTTTTGTACGAAATTGTGTATTGTGGTACATAAATGAAAACACGAAACGGTCAGCTGAATCGATCTTCAAGCTATATATTCAATTTCTTCTGTCTTTCCCTGTTACATCTGGTGCAAGTTAAACAAATCGTTAAAGAGAAATAAACTTCTACTCACCAAACCTTGATTAGAAGGAAAACTCTAAGGTTTCCTCAGAGTTTCTTAAGCCAAAATGTGACTCATCGAATACTGAATAGTTACGAAATACCAGGATTTTTATCATTGTGGTAGATGGTTGCATCATCATAATTCACGAGGTTTTCACGTGCGATTCTACTCAGTGAAACGGTCTTTAACTCCGACAACTTATTTCTTCTTCTCAGAAGACAAGAGCCTTTTTTAAGGATTTGGTTTCAAAAGGAAACAGGTCTTCATACGTCCAAGTTACTATTTATCATTGTGAAAAGCCAATCTGCATGAGATGTACAGTCACACAGCTAGCACGTGAAAGTGTTGGACTTTGCCCCTTTCGTCTTTTGTACGTGAGGGAATTCGAGTTATCACACAGTAAACTAGTAAACAGAATTCTAAAAATAACTCACGCACACAATTTGCACGTGAAGATGTTGGTCTTTCGCTCTTTTACAATTCGTACGTAAAAAAAAGGCAAATTGTTTTACTACAAAATTTTCTCAAACGATTTTAAGAAATCACCTCGGCTTCATTATAACATCTGCAATTAAATTATGTTTCATCCAACGTCAAGGTTGATAACCTAACATTTATTAACATTTGTGAAACAATCTTTAACTCCGATAACTTATTTTGTCATGTTTTAAAAGCCATTGCTTCTTAAAAGACAAGAGCCTTTTTTAAGGCATTGGTTACTAAACGAAACAGGTCTTCATACGTCCGAGTTACTATTATTATTGTGAAAAGCCAATCTGCATGAGATGTACAGTCACACAGCTGGCACGTGAAAGTGTTGGACTTTGCCCCCTTTTGTCGTTCGTACGTGAAATAACTCATGCACACAATTTGCATGTGAAGATGTTGGTCTTTGCCCCTTTCACAATTCGTACGTAAAAAAGAGGCAAATTGTTTTACTACAAAATTTTCTCAAACGATTTTAAGAAATCACCTCGGCTTTATTACAACATCTGCAATTAAATTATGTTTCATGCAACGTCAAGGTTCATAGCCTAACATTTATTAACTTCCAAGAAAATTGTCAAACTGCCGAAATATATTTCTACTTATATCATGTTACTCCACTCAATATAACAGTATCTAATTATTGTGTCAACTAGCTTCTTCCAATTTTTTTCCCTAATGCTACTGTTTCTACTTAAGTTACGCATATTTACTAAATAGAACGAAAAAGGTCGGTTGAACTTTGTAAGCGAGAGAATAATATTTTTAAAGCTTGTTTACGGGATTAACAATACTCGATACAGCTTTCCAAAAAATAAGCTGCCTTTTAAACTTCTAAAACCACATTTTATAGGGCGCATACTTTCGAATTAAAGTCTATATCTAAATATCAATTATTGCTTCATTGGAAGAGATTTGAAAATATATGATCTTTTAACTCTACCCAGTTGTAGCAGGTGAAACAGAACTCATACTGACGTGTGTTGTACCGATAGCCGAATTAGGTCAGAAATGCCCCGAAGCAGCAACCACACTTAAATATGAACCCTCAAACAGCTGCATCACTGTTCACAGCGTTTGAATCATGAAGATATTTTATGTAATGCTTCCAAACACCTCGGTACCCATAATAAAAGACGAAAAAAATGTGAAGGATCAAGATGGCGGTCTCAAAGTGCCCTTGTTCGACCTTTACCAATGCCATGTTTAAATAGATGCCAAGATCTCATTGGTTCCTAAGCATCAACTCATAGTACCTTCAACCTTATTGGCTCTTGCAACAAACATCCCAACATACAAAGCCACAAAGCCACAGAGCCACAAAGATACATACGCTTACACCACTGACATATAAGCTATTTTTTCAAAATAGCTCAAAAAAATAACAACCTATTGAGATTACTACATCATGACCATTTCACTGACATGCATTATCGCTCACCTTATTAATTAACATACGTGCAGCAGGTCAAAGTAATTGACCTCTGTTGAGCTTTTCATTGTAGTATTGAATCACGGGTGTAGGTATTGTATATCATTGTAAACACAACTTTACATTCATATATTCAAAGCCTGAATCCAATATTAAAAATATTACAATTTAAATACCTTCAAATACGGCACAAAGCTTGTTTAAGCCCTTTCCTTGTAACCAATTGGCCACAAAGGCACAATCTTTTCACGAAAATCCTCCAACATGATAGCTCACCACACCAGAGATTTCACATGAAATCAAGCAGGGAAGTTCAAATTCCCTACCCCTAACACATGGGCATCAAATTCCCCACCCCCTGGAAGACTCTGATAATCAAATTCCGTCCTCCGCGTGACAGCAAAGGTGTCAAATGCCCAGGGAATGCCCGGGCGGGGGGGGGGGGGGGGGATGTTGAAGCTTCGATTTGACCGATACATTAAGTTGCAGATGCTCTTGAAATCCCAGATGGCAGAACAGTTGAAGGGGTTTGGAATCAGGAACAGCAATTTATTATTGTGACACCCAAGACTAAGGTTAGGTTAACCTGACACAGGTTAAACATGTTTATGAGAGACTTGCAGACTGCCAGGTAAACGAGGTTAACATTGTTGTGAAATGCTTAAAGTTTAGAGATAGAGAATCTGTTACAGCCAAAACAGGTCAAGCGTACCCCCCAAGATTCTATTAATGAATTGATTATTTGAAAAATGAATCCGTTAGTCGTTCCCGTAACTGGTGTCAAATTCAAAGCGGCATTTCTGCATGCGTAATGAGCAGTGAACATTTTACGAGAACTTCTCTGTATTTGGTCAGATTGAAAATCTTTGAATGGATTAAGATTCTTAGAAGACATTTACATCAAATTCAGGAAAACGGAGCTGGTAGAAATTTCATAACTGCCTCGCGTGTGAATTCACGGCTCATTACACATGCAAGAATGCAGAGATCAATCTGAAATCTACAACTAGCAACGGATTCAACTTTTCAATAATAAATTCATTAATGTATTCTTGGGGGGTACGCTTGACCTGGTTTGACTGTAAAGCATTTCACAACAACTGAATGTTTATCTCGTTTACCTGCCAGTTGCGTACCGGATCAACTGTCATAAAAAGAAATTGCTAGTACGTAATGTACTTTGTTTTTTAATAACGATTAAAGAGTTCTTAAGATAATATACCTACATTTTATCAAGCTGTTTGTTAACTTCTTCGTCACTTTCATAATCTTTGACGAGCTGTGCCACAAGTGCTCCATGTGTCAACACAAATAATTCCGCACTCTGTTCGAATGAAAGTAACGACATTAACCAACTAGTATGCTCTAAAACACCGTTCTGTTACTCCCAAATTGTACTCAAATCACAAAGAAACACACCACTTTTCTGTTATCGGCTCGAACTGCCGATTGGCGGGACATAATGGGACAACGTTATTACAAAAATTCAAACAAAACAAAAGCTAAGGACGAATTCTACAAAACATGGCGGCTTCAGCTTAGTAGCCGCGTCTAGTTAGCTTGGTAGCCAGTAAGAGACCATCATGGCGGTAGGTTGAGGGGTTTTTGCGCTTGCTGCTTTGAGACTTTGAGTTTTAACGCCTTTCATTTTCGTTTTCTTATTCATAGTCGATACCAACAGTCACTACAGCTTCTACCGGGTCCTTCTCTGCGAATATTATACAGCAGAAAAGTGTTGTTGATGTACGTGTATTACAAGATGTGCAAAGGAAAATTCAGGTTTGGAGTATTTTATAAGCGTTTTTGAAGTGGGGGCTTATTGAGCTTGTTTTTGTAAAGGCCGACGCGCTAAATCATAAGCGTAGAAAATGCTGCCGAATATTGTAGCAAAGCAAAAGAATCTTATCTTTGCATGTGATTTTTCGTATGTTAAGACTTGCGTATGAGATATTTGTATAAGTATAGGTAATAGCATGATTAGTAATGATATTTGGAATAAATACCACGAGTGCTATTTCGAAACTGTTTGACGTAATTTCACGAGCCGTTAGACGAGTGAAATTTGACGCAATTTTGAAATATCACGAGTGGTATTTATGCCAAATATCACTCACAAATCATGCTATTATTTGTTTATAATACTACCGGCAAAAGGTTTGTAATTTTCACATATAGGTATTTCAAATTAAGCTATAATACCACTGCTGTCAGCCAATCAAATTGCAGAAATTTCTCATGTAGTAGTATAAACATGGTAAGCTTAATTAAGGCCTAGGCCAAACGTTGAACTTTTCACGAGTGAGTTAGTGAGTTAAGTTCATAAAAAGTTTGACTTCTGGCTCAGTTGAGTTCGTCTGAATGAGTTTGGATTGTCCCACACATTCTATTTGTCTGCTTCAGACGGATAGAACGTCTGAAGATCTTCTCCCAGTCAAACGTCGATCTTCATGTGCGATGAACTAAACTCAAGGTTGTGCTCTAAGGAAAATAAAAGGGAGCCCAGTGCTCTTAACCTGTGAAACCTTGGGTGCCCAGCATGTGATCTGTATGAAAAAACTAAGATTTTCTAGTCGCGCGAGAGCGAAAGTTGGGCGCCAGAAACGCCAGGTTCTGCCAGAGCACAGCCCTGATAAATTAGTTATGGTCAAGGCTGCTGCCTAAGAAAATTTTTTGGGAGGCCTTTGGGCTCCTAAAATAAACAGTTAGGAGCCTGAACCACATTTGTAGGAGCCCATTCAAAAAATTTAGTAACTTTATTAATGTGTCAAACTTCTAGCACACGTCAACTGGTGCGCTACTCGGTTGATCGATAAGCTTTGAATTTATCATTTATCCTAATCCAACTCAAGGGCACAAGACAGTAGTAGCATAGTAAGGGGTCAGCTAACATTCAAGGACCAATCTCCTTTTTTTGTACTAGTATTTCAAGAACGGAACCCTAGATAACTGACTAATCTGTAGGTTGTGCAGCAATGCACAATTCCCAAGAACAATTATTTATCAATTCAGGTTCCTTGCTAGGGTGTGTTAGTTGTTATTTTCTTACAATTTATAATAAAACAATAATAATTATTGCATTCACCCCTGAAGACTTCCACAAAATATGGGTCTACCCCCTGATGAATATGAGTCTATCCCTAATGAATGTGGGTCTACCCGTGAAGAAATTCATGAAAATTGAGGCTTCACCCCCAAAGAATTCCTTATTTTTTTTACCCTGGCCCTAATGAAATACTCAATATTTATAACTTACCCCTTAGGAATTTCATTGGTCCTCAACTGGGTGGGTGGAGAGCAATGTAACATGATACCAGTCCAGTGCTCTACTTATAGAATAGAGCTAAAAGGCAGTGATTTTGTTACCTGGCATCCTGCATCCCTGACACATAAAATCTCTAAAGATGCAAAATAATTCATGGCATGCATCTTGTAGGAATCAAAGAACGATCAATCAATTTGAAGATGTTTTGGTAGAATATCCTGTTCGTATGATTACTGTGGCTGTTGTTTAAAGATGCATATTTATTTTAGTCTTTTTTGTGTGTTAAATATATAGAAGGACTAATTTTAACTTCAGTAAACTGTAATAAAGGATTTTGGCATCTGTCTCCAGATTAACTGTCTGGTTACATAAATTAGGCCCAAGCAGTTTCAATTTAGGATTCCTTGTTTTTTTGAACTGGAACTCATTAGTTATGAACAGAGAACTCACCATAACTATTTGTAACAAAATCACTGAAAAGACTTACTGGGAGCAGTTCTTTAAGTTGGCTCATTATAAAACCATGAAAAGGTGACAGTGAAATAATAAATCTATGAAAATCTTATGTACATTAGGAACTGCATCGTAAAGAATGAAATGAAAGAAGATTGTCGCATTTACAGATGCAGCTTTTGCAGTTTCGCAAAGAAAGCTTGAATTGTTGTGGATGTATTTTCTCTTTCTTTTTCTTTGGTTTCTTCAGAAATCATAAGAACAGCATCAGAACATTTAGTTTTAAAGGTCTTTGCCCCTTTCTAAGCAGTCATATCAGCATTAAGAATGTTGGGACTTGAACTTGGGGACTCTGGACTACAAGTCCGGTGGTCTAACTGCCCAGCCACTCTGCCTCTTTAAATCCTTTCCAAGTTTCTTACCAAGTTTATGGTTCATTTTGTAGTCCTTTGGTCCAGGTCCTTACACTCCAGAGCAAGCCAAGGAAGTCGAAAATTTGAAGATACTTTATCACAGAATGAAAACTGAACATGATAAGGTATTGTGTTTTATTATTAGTATCTGTAATCAAAAGGTGATAAGTGAAGTAAGGAAATAATTTCCTGCTCCTTTTGTCCAAATTCTAAGAAATAGTAGTGACCTGAGAATTCTCTGATCTCCAATGGCTGATGAACACCACTGAATTATTAGGATTTGGATAAAACACAAAAAAAATTATTCCCTAATTTCACAAGTTTACTATTTGAGTACCTATATTACTTATTAATATCAATTTGGGTGATGGGTTAGTTTGACAAGTTCAGGGGTTTCAATAGGCACTGATGTCCGACAAAACACGTCGGCTTCTTTGCTCAGAGAAGTTGGCTACTTTTCCCCCTTAAATTGGAAGCTGGAAACAAAGTATTTAATTAGAGAAAGATTCTGTCAAAACTATATTAAAATTCAATTTGCTGGGCCTAGACAGACGTCTTGCTTCAGTTGTAAAATATTTAAGAAAAATTTGAGACTTAGAGTGCATTACTTGTTCAAATTGATCGAAAATACATTATGTTTTGTGTCTTTTAATGCCCTGACACTACTCATAACATTTTAAAACCTTGTTGCCATTAGGGGGTGACTGTTGGGAAAATTTTAACTATTGTATTGCAGTAGCAGGGGCTTAGCCAGGATTTTTCCAGAGGTATGCACAATTTTCCACAAAATAGCTCTAATCACACCCTCCCTTACAACAATGCTTTCATGCTTTATGCATCCAGCTTACCGCTTACTACAGAGTAATTTGTCACCCATGATATTAGTTTCTGTCATGTCTTATTTAAATTATAGAATTTATTGTTATTAGTTGCCCCTTTGACAACAACAAGGGCTAGTTGCATATTTTGTGTCCTCAGACACAACTTGATGTCTGACATTTTTGACTTGGTGGAATGTTAGATCGGACATTGAGACAAGTCTTACATTATTCAACTGATCCATTTTCTAAATGTCAATACATTGAAAAATAGAAAGAGTTTTACATTGGGAGAATACTTCTGCACAGAGATGTGTTAAAATGCAAAATGTATTTCATGAGACAAAATCATTTCATTAAAGATCACTAATTAGTCCAGTTTTGAATTTGTCATGGCGACTGAATAGAAGCACCGAAGACTCATTTATGTAGGGTTAGCCTTGACCTAAGGCAACTATGTTCACAAATTCCAGTCAGAAGACCTGTGTTCAACTGTGTCTATTGTTTTAAAATCAAATTCAGGCACCTCTCATTACTGTACTGTGTGTACCACCAGTAGTACCAGTATATGTTTCAACTCGGGCTATCTAAAGCTTTCCTATTTTCCTGTTTACTCCACAAGAAGCTATGCTATGAACAGTCGTAATTTACCTGCTGCTTGAATTGTCGTCTTTATTTTTTCAGGCAATGCAGGAAGCAAAGATCCAAAATGTAGCTGTTGTAAGGACAACGAATGTCATGACACCTGTCACTCAAGTGTTAGTGCCTGGTCATGTTGCAGCTCCAGGATCAGTCCAGATGGCAAAGATTGCTCCTGCTACTACAGCACTACCAACCCACCTAACCACTGTTCTTCCAGCTAGCAAGATTACTCCTGGGGTTCCTGTGACTTCCACCAAGACTATTCTCCCACAGACGACCTTACAGCAAGTTCAAGGCCATAATGTGGTGATCAATCGTGCAAATATGCAGCAGCTACAAATGTCTGGAGAAGTTGGTAAGTTACATACATACTTTATTTGGTACAGTGGAAACTCTCTTCAGGCAACACCCTTACAACTGAGGTAAGTGTCCCCTTAATGGAGGTTGGGCTGGAGTTTGTTATTAAGAAACAAAGGTAATATTCTATTGTTATTCTGCCTTAGAATCTGCTGCAGTCATTGTAAAGCAGCTAGACAATGTATAAAACATCATGATGAACGTATCTCTGCAATATTGTGCATTAAATTTTCACAAGTACAGTACATTGATTTTAGTGAGATAGTTCAGTAAATGTGAAAGCTGGCATCATTGCGATTACTGTACACTTAAAGTTATCAACCCCTTTGTGATTAGTCACGTTTTGGGTGCTAAGGTGTCCCCCCTAAATGGAGGTTAAACCTGGTTTTTGGGACCCAGAAGAAGTGTCCCTTCAACAGAGGTAACAGGTAACAAAGACAGTCTGAACATTTTTCCTTGGATAGAATTTTGTGTCCTCTGAATGGACTACTAAATTGTCTTGTGAATAGAGAGTGCCAAAGGAGAGTTTCCACTGTAATCAGGTTGGGAAAAGGAATGACAGCCAAAGGGTTGATGTGGCCCTACTATCAATGAATATATACTAAAGCAAACAAGAGTGATTCAACTATATAGAAGGAAAATAATTAAACAATACTGTGAGCAAGGAGTTATGTGGGCTTTGCAGACCAGGCTTTTTGGTGGTCCAGCAAGGGTTTGATCCCACAACCTCATGCTCAGCAGTTAATATTCTCCTAATTGAGCTAATCAGAGGTCTGTTAGTCTTGGCTAATAACCTCTGTTTGCATGAACAAGAGTGATAAACTGTATTCATTGTTATGTCCTGTTTTTGTCAGTGCAACAAAAGGGGACACTACCTCAAGCTACACACCTTCAAGTCAGTCAGTCACCAGTCCGATCTGTTTCACCAGGTCAGCAAATAACCATCAGAAATGTCACTCAAACTCTGCCGGTAACACAGACAGTGAAGACTGCTGCCACTACATCAGACAGACCTGTACAGGGTATGTTCAATGCTGTCTCTACCAACAGGGACTTTATTACGATCCAACAATTCAAGGGCAATGAGAATGTCACTTAAAAATAGAATTAGGGTCCTCTTAGTCTTTGTTGCGATTATTCCCACCCACTTACTATGTCAAATGTAAGTGAACCCTTCTGAAGTTGAATTCCAAGGGACCATATCCAAGTTCACAAAGTGGAATGAAATTTTGTTGTTGCTTGTTTACATTCTCCATAGAAAGCGAAATTAGGCATTTCCACACCCTAGTAGTGCAAAAACGGCAAAGAAATGTACAAAAAAGTGTGATGCACATGCGTTGTTGTTTTGCTTATAAAACTTTTTTTTCTTTTTGCGTTCTTGTTGCTGTCACACCGGTGTCCCTGACATCTGTCTGGCCAGTGGTATAGAGTGTTTCTTCTAAACCAACAGGCCCCGCTTGTTCAAATGTTGGACGTGTTATCCAGCCGATAAATCACTATATCTAGTGGATAAGTATTAGGGAAGCTAATTTCATTATCTAGTGGATAGAGTCTCATCCACTGGATAGCATTTTCCACTGTTTCAACAGCTGGGGCCTGGCTGTGTATATGTTTCAAACATAATTTGAACCTTGCAAAATTAAACCACTATCTTGGGGGTCATTTTGAAGTTGTATAGTAGCTTGCTTTTTCTACTAAACCACGACTTGGATTTAATTCTGGCTGGTCTCTTGTGCTCTGACCTATTGACCAATCACGATAAAGTTCAAGACATTTAAGAAAACCTCAAAACTTCCAACTAATTATCATTGCCTTTTGTGGTTAAGTTTTCTTGAACCTGATTGGCTTTTTCTATGTAACACAATAACATCCCATAACGGTTTCTGGTATTCTTGGTTTCTGAGATTCATAGCCTGCGAGTACAGCTGTTTTGCTTCACTCCCCGCAGCTGTACTTGCAGTCTATGATATTCATAGTAACATATCTTATGACATTTTTTGCATCATTTCGTTTTCATAGTTTTAATTTTTTAAGTAAATAATGGTGTTACAGACAGTTTTATTTAAGAGAGAATATTTCTTCTTGGGAATATAGTGGCTGAAATTCATTCTATTTTTCTGGTTATTTTTTCTATTGTAGGGACCCAAGGCACACTACAGACTGTAACTTTACAGAGACCCTTGGTGCAGCAAAGCAAATCGCCTGTTAACATGCCTATTACCCTAGCTCCGTCAGGCACAGTGTCGGCTGCTGTGCCGTCAGGTGGTCATGTTGTTACCAATATCGCGCCAGCTCCTGTAGCAGCCGCCGCTACATCAAAGGGACTTCACAGCACTGCACAAACACCTGGTAAAAATTGACTCTCGTCGCTTGTCTTAAATTTGTCTGTGTCGTCTTGGGTTTTAGCTGTCGTTACTGCTACAACACCTTGAATTCTATCTCCCTCCCAGATCCAAGGGTTATGGGAACTGGTGATCGAAAACTTGATTCGGAGGTTAATTTAACAACTTCTTAAATTTTTTAGTATAGGCCATTTCCGAGTTCCAAAGTGTAAAATCTTTCTTGAGAAAATGAGTTTTATTTTCAAGAGAATAAAAAAATCCTTTTCATATCAATGGCCTTTCACTTAGCCTCGCTTTGAAACAGAGGCTGGGGACATTTCCAAAATGTTCTATTGATTTGAGTCAATCACTGGCTTTAATGTGAAGTAACAAAACAGGCGTGGAATTATCACTTTTTTACATGTATGCTCCTCTTTGTTCGTAGTTTTTCTTAAAATACCGTAAAATTTTGAAAATAAGCCCCTCCAAATATGAGCCCTCCAAAATCGTAACGCAAAACCTCTCCGTTAAATCGCCCCTCCGAATATAAGCCCCCTCGGGGTCTTGTACTTGGAATTTGCTCTCGAATACAAAGTAAAGCAACGCAAAAATGGTAAATTTCCTTCCCACTACAAGCTAGCCCAATCGATTTTGAAACGCAAATTTCCCTCCGTACATAAGCCTCTTCGAATAAAAGCCCCTCTAAAAATAAGCCCCTCAAAAAGGGCCTTTGAAAAATATAAGCCCCGCGGCTTATTTTCGGAATTTTACGATACCTTTCGGGTAAGCCTAACTAAGAATAACAGATTTTTTTTTTCTGTCCCCACTTTTGGACTTATTTTACTGCCAGACCTGACAGATATGTAAGTTTTAATTCGTCACTGTCAACAAGCAGTTCTGTTTAGGACTACCTTCACTCGGACGATCATACTCAACATACGAGAGGAATGACTCCTGGGTTCAAACCTTTCACAGTTTTTAATTCCTTAGTTAGAAACTGAAGATACAGGGACAGTGTTAACAATAATTCATTCCAAATCGTTTTAAATTAATCGTTTTTGTTTACTGGAAGCAATGTCAAGCTTACAACGAGGCTGAATAAACAGATGTAGCAACTACACAAAGTACCAAAATAGATCTGGAGATCTACCTACTCGTGACTTTAACTTGAAGTTCGTAAAAGCAATTGGCCCAACAGTGTTTACTCTTTTTAAAGATACATTTTGTTTATAAAGTCAAGTCAGTGCTACATTGTTTAACATTTGTCGATTAACATATGGCAGCTAGCTTTTGTTATCAACGGAATAAAGCCCATCTCTTTTTTCGTTTAACGAAGTTCGACGTGGTGAATGGCTCGTTTCAGCTTTGAGCGTGGGCTGCAACATTTGTTGGTCCACATAGGGCGCTGTCAATTGCCGAAAGATTTCTGACAGGTAACCGAACAGTTAACCGACTGTCGGTCATTAGTCGGCTGACACTTTTCCGTTTAAATTGGAAAAACTGTTGTTCGACAGTTGGCTATTTGTCGGCCGATCAGTGTTGGCCGTTTTCAGCCGACTGTTTGCTGACTGTTGGTCGACAGTCTACCGTTAGACGACCGACAAATTTATGGGGGGCGGGGGTGTCCTTTAATTTTACCCACATGTTGAACCATGTGTCAATGGCGGCTTTAGGAAACAGTGTTAATGATGACATGCTTTCTAGGGGCATCTTTAAGAGGAGACAGCAGTAGCCCTGCTCCAAATCAAGTTTTAACAAAGCGACGTCTACAGGACCTTCTTCATGAGATAGATCCTCGAGAACAGATGGATGATGATGTAGAAGATGTAAGTTGAAAAGAATAATGAATTGTTACAATGGAGATATGCCCGATTTTCGCACTTTTTTATTTACTGCGTAAACGCGAAGACAGCTCATTTTCTTCGAATAGTAATCAAAGTTACAAGTAAGATCTAAGAACTCTGGAAGATCACGTTAGTTTTAAAACTTGCAACAGATTAACGTAGAGAGATTTAAGATCAAGCTTACGGCAAACGTGAATTTGTACCAAGTGACCAAGTTTCCCTTGTCTTTCGCCGTTCATTATATCTAATGGGAAAAGAAGACTTTCATGTCAGGTTTATCCGTAAGAACTACTTCTCACCGTTTTTATCTGGTCTTTCCCTATTACTAACCTGACTCTGATGTCTGCCATAAACGTGATTCTTAATCGCTCTAATAACAACGCTAACACTGTGAGACTAACGATATGACTAACTTATCAGAATGTTAACTTTAATAAATGTGTGCTATTATTACAGTGGTTATAGTCAACTCACTGGCTTTGCACAAGGCACGTTGCTAGGGTCAGTTCCAAGTGTACATCTTAGAGAGGTGTCAACCTAATTAGATAATAAATAGAAAATCAACGAGAGTGACTGAAGAAAAAACTGCCTCCCAGTGATGTGGAGACTCCTCACATCAGTTTTGGGTGAAGAGCTTTATAAACATCTTCAGACTTGCCAACCTCCGAAAGGCAAAAAATGTGAGATTCTGAACCTAGAGCTGGGAAAAGTAGTGAGAAGTGGATAAAAAGTGGTGAGATATCTCAAATTTCAAAGTGGAAGGATTTCCAGTGGGGATTATGGGTATTGCAAGTCACATATCACTTTAAAGCTGGAGCTATAAACATCACGATCAATTTTACGATTTAGGTTTTGTAATTTCTATGTTTTGTTGGCAGCCATCTTGAAAATTAAGAAACGGCATGTCTGTGCATTTGGTGGCAGCGGTAAGTCGCGGTAGGCTAAAAGAATGCAATCAAAAGCGATCGCTAAAGGTTTTTTTTGGATTGAGCTGGCTATCTATCGATATCAAACTCGGAAGCGAACCCTACAGGTCCAAAAGTGTTTTAGAATTTGACTTTTCGAGAAAGCGTGAGAAATCAGTAGCCAACTCGTGAGAGCGTGAGATAGGTCGTGAAATCGTGAGACTTGGCAAGTCTGCATCTTGACGCGAAGAATTTGTTACCAGAGGAGCATGTTAACTCGTGACGTCTGCTGAGGGAGAGGTCAGCCAAATGCAGTAATATCTTAGAGTAGTATGCTATACATTCCCGATTCAACTCAATCTCAACAATTTATGCTAAGTAAGGTTTTGTCGCCTAAGGTCAAGCTTGAACTGAACTTTTCCTCTCGTTTTAGTTGCTGCTGCAGATCGCCGATGACTTCATTGAGAGTGTGGTAACAGCGTCTTGTCAGATTGCCAAACATCGGAAGTCCAATACACTGGAAGTGCGGGATGTTCAATTACACCTTGGTTAGTTTGCACTCTATCGTTAAAATTTGTTTGTAAAGAATGCAAGCTCAGGAAATGGTAGATAAAGTGGTCACTTGACGAAGTTTTCGACAATCGTTTTGTTTGACATGTTTTCCAAACATTTGTGACAACTTTCATGCGTTTTAATGAAGAACCGATCACAATTTAAGCGGGAAGTCATTCATTTCAAAGGGTTTGCTCCTGGGAAACTGGACAACTGTGCCTCGATTTTACAAAAAAACCATCAAAGTTCTCAAAAATTTGTGTAGAGCAGGTCAAACACATTGTCGAGTGGCCAAAGGGTCGCGTGACCGTTTACTATACAATTTTGGCCGGACAGCCGAGAATGTTTTTGGCAGTGAGATCAGAGGCAGGTATCATTGAACTGTAGTATTAGTTTGTGCACCAAAGTAATGATTAACAATCAATGAATGAGGCTGAGTATCTTATGAATAATTATGGAGATCGAGGAGGGTGTTTGTGCTGATAACACCCTCCGAGATCTCGACAATTCTTCATATGATACGAAAGCCGAATTCAATAGTTGTTTTATTATTCATTCAAATAATTGCTAGTTTAAAAACGTAGCTAAAACATGCTTACATCCGTCGATGTTAAGTTCATCTTCGATAGTGCACGTTTAGGGTTATTCAGCTCCGTAAATATTCTCCAAATAGCAGATGTCGCCTTTCGAGTTGTCTTCTTGTTGTTCTTGCCATGTTTTTAGCTATTATCTCGCCTAGTTCTTACTCTTGAAACGAGTGAAATGGCCGCCATTTTTGTTTTCACAACCAAAACAACTCAACCTCGTCCCCAGGTCTTCTCGGTTAACGGTGCATTAACCTTCAAGAAGGCTGCACTTTCGACGTCATCGGCTCATTAAACGCAAAATTCTTCCAAATTTGGTCATCAGTAGCTGGTTGTGGTGAATTATGTCTGTGTTTTTTTTTAGCCAATCACAACTGGGGAAATATTTTGAATGAATAATAATAGCATTTATTGCATTGATATTGCCCTTTGAAGTTTCGCATTTATACAGTGACAGCCATAATCCATGAGTAGTACATTGTGCATTAGTTTATGCTGCAGTTTTCAAATGAGTGTAGACACTGAATGCCTGATTATTTTTACCAAGTTTCGGTTTGTAAGATTGGCTGCCAATCTCGCGCCTTTTTCTCAGCCAATCAAAGGTCCAAGACCGAAACCGATGTCATGGTGACTTGTTCACCCGCGTTTTCCCGCGCTTCCCATTGTTTACATTTGTTTGCTTCTAGATGTGATTGGTTCATTGATTGATATGTGTGATGTGATTGGCTAGATGGAATTACTATGTTTTTGGTACGAAGTAGGTTTTACCCCAATACGAGGCTTATTTCTGTGATTTGCTCGGTATTTCTATGTTTATACAGAACGATGCTGGAACATGTGGATTCCAGGATTTGGTAGTGATGAACTGCGACCTTTCAAGAAACAAGCCACAACAGAGGCTCATAAACAGGTTAGTATTTTAGAGAGAAGTGTGACGTCAAGTTACCATGGTAGCCAAATTTCTGGATGACAACAATAAGGCCGAGATTAGGCAACGACGACGGCGACAGTAACGAGAACGGCAAAAAAAACAACTGTGCACGTGCATTACGCTTTCTTTTGTACATTTCTTAGCCGCCGTTGAACGACTGCGACATGAAACTTCCTATTTTAACGAGCCCGCTTTACGGAGTAGGTGAACACAACACAAAAAGTTTCTTTTTCTTTTTTTATACTCAGATACGGTCCTTTCGGATTAAATCCAGAAAGTTTCGCCAACATTTAACAAATTAAATGAAATTGAATAAGATCGATGAAGTTTGAAACATTGCGAATTTACTTTTTAAGTGAATTTTCGGTTTGTTGTCAGCGAAAAATTTTGCTACCATGGCAACGTGACTTAAGGACTTCTCCTGTCTATTTATGTCACTGTATCGTGTCTCGAACACGGAAACCTTTCTTCCACTCTCACGTCAGCGATCCTCTTTGATCCTTCGATCCTCAGCGATACGTAATGTTATTAAAAAGTGAATGTGTAGTGCAATTCCAGAGCTCTAATTGGCCTTGTGGCCATTGTATCTGAGTCATTAGACCATGTGCGAAAAAAATGGCCATTTAATCGTAATATGGTTTTTCTTACAAATGTTGAAATAATTATACAGTAATAAATGTACTTGGGCTTGTTGGATATGTGATGATTATTACCAAGTCGACGCTTCTCACGACTGGGCGCGCGTTGGTGGAGTAATGATCTCTTTGATTATTTAGGCAAGGCCTCAAATAAGTTTAATTTTTGGAAATACCGTTGGCGTACACTGGATTTTCATTTACTTGTGCTAATAAAAATTAAATAATGAAAAGTTCTCGCTATGTTAGAATATTTAGAATTGTTCTTCAACCGTAGCGTCATTTTAAATGCTTTTGTCCGAGCTCATTTCAAAGCTTGCTTTGTTTTTTTTTTGTTGCAGAGGATGGCATTAATTCGAAAGTCCATGAAAAAGTAACCCACTGAGAGAGAACTATGTAGAGGAGATGCTCAAATTTATTGTATAAAATGAACTGTTATTTATGGTTGATGGACCATATGGGGAAAAAATGGTGTCAATTTTTCGGGTTTCATTGAAAAAATTATACCCACGCGGCTACAACATGTCTCATTGTAGAATTCTTCAAATCTAATCCAATTTATTTATGTAGGCTAGCTTTTTTTTTTTTTTACATCTTTTACTGTTTATATTGAAGCTGGAAAATAGTCTCTTTCACGGACAGTTAATCATGCATGTTAATTGTACTGCTAAGCAGTCGTTTTGCTTCCTTAAAATCGGTTTTACAAGGAGCAAAGCGCTGGTGTGAGATTCTCGCGCGAAGCCTGCAAGCCTCACACCCCGTACGTGTGAGACAGTTTCGCTCTCCTTTTTCACCCTCGCCCCAGACCATTAATTTTTACTGCTCGCACACGTCGCACGTTTTTAACCACTGCAAAAATACGGTTCTTTTATTTAAGGGCATGTGAGTGAGATACAGGTTTCGCTTAACTAGCAGACGACTCCTTTTTCGCAGTCATGTCTGAACTTCTGGGGTTTATAAAGGTTGATAGTCTTTTAAAAATTAAGTAAAATCGTGGATTTCAATGAGTAAATCGCGTAACACGAGTCCTTCATTCACTGAGTTGAGCCAATCAGAAATAGAATTTGTCCTTGCTTCTGCATTTCTTTGCGATGTGATTGGTGGAAAATCTCGCACCACTTTATTAACATGACTGCGTCCCTGCTCAGACTTGAAATTGTTTCAAAGTTCATTTTCTGAGACGATACATTTTGTATGAAAACTTGCTTTTCTTTGCTATTGATAAGTTCTCTTTGGGAAGCCTGTAATTATTTTGGTTTTGGTACAATTGATTGAAAACTTTTGGTAATGTGTTGATAGTAATGACAATCCTTTATAGAAATAATCATGTATGGCCTTTCCAGAAGTGTGTGGTAAATATACAGTGTGTGGAAGTTCCACCTTTACATGTAAATTAATAAATACTACGTTTCCACGTATATACAGTTACATTAACTGTGAATTTATTCCATCCTCGGAGACCTAGGGGCGGTCAGTCGGGCCGGGAAAAACAGCTGCAACCTGGTTTTCGAGTGAAGGCGAGGCTGGCGGTAGCCTGAGAAAACAGCGGACATTTCGTGACTATCCAACCTCGTTCCCAGGGACGGGTAGGAGAGAACCCTGGGAACTAGGTTGGTGACTTCCTCGTCCCCAGTCGCTCGCGATCACTCTTTGGGGGATATCTGAGTTAAAGATTATTAAGGAAAGCAGGGACAAAAGGAGTTCAGTGCTAAGCCTGCCTGTTCCGCACTAAACAAAGGAAAGCCTGTGGAGGAGGAGGCAGATTTTGTTACGCCATCACTTTTTTGTCTTGTTTCCCCGCGAAATGACGTCTGAGGAACGAGAGCAAAAATTCCATACTGATGACGCGTTATTTTTAACTGCAAGAGGCCGGCCGCCCAGAACTGGATGGTGACGCGTCATTGGAATGGAATTCTCTTCTCTCGTTCCTCAGACGTCATTTCGCGGGGAAACAAGTGGCGTCACGATATGTAAGCTACCCTAAAATTCCGAAAATAAGTCCCGTGGCTAATATTTTTCAAAGGCCCTTTTTGAGGCGCTTATTTTTGGAGGGGCTTATCTACGGAGGGAAATTTGCGTTTCAACTCGATTGGGCTAGCCTTATAGTTGGAAGGAAACTTTACCGTTTTCGCTTTGTTTTACTTTGTATTTGAGGGCAATTACCAAGTTCCACCCCCCGGGGGGGGGCTAATATTTGGAGGGGCGATTTAACGGAGGGTTTTTTGCGTTACGAGTTTGGGGGACTTATATTTGGAGGGGTTTATACATGGAGGGGCCTATTTTCGGAATTTTACGGTATTTTTATTCCCTACTTTGGTGGAGTTGTGGTGAATTACAAGAACAAATAAAGTGAGCAGGAAATCATGCACAGTTACTGACCATGTTCCAAGAGTTCCTCTCAGCTTTTCGCTTTAGAGATTCGTTTTCTACCATTATTTTAAGATTTCTTGCTCCTTTTGCAAGGTTTTAAGATGAATGATCTATATTTAAATAATAAAACAGGTTTTTCTCACCAATATTTAATTATGGGTTTTCAACGGATTATTCACAAAAAATCACACAGCACTGGTTATCAACAGGCAATTCGCGCCCTGCGGCCTCAACTGAGACAAACTCCCTGTTACTATGGACTATCGCTATTACGGACTAACATTTCCACTCCAAAAATCACGGTTTTATTTTCGTAAATTTTGCGATAGAGGACATCATACTAGAACTTCTAATGTAAATCAATAAAAAATTCCTTCCCCCACACCTCAGAAGTCCGTCTATATATCTATAATCTATATAATCTGTAATCTGAGAAATGAAACGCAAACAGCGGCGGTAAACATTGTGAACTTTTGCATTTTTATATAGACTTGACGTTTGGTATACTAGTCAACATACATTTTAAGCTCACAATGTTTATCACCGCTGTTTGTATTTTATTTCTGATAAAACTACGATAACCCAAGAACAAAAGTAATTAGATAACTCCTCTTACCCAAATGTATTTCAAGATAATTCTTTCTACCATTCCGCTAAGGCTCCTATTCCAAGGAGAAAAGCTTTCCTGCGACAGAGGGAAACCTTCCCAGCCGACTCAACTTTAGCAAGAGTTTATGTGACAAAAAAGTTGACGCCTTTGCCCGAGCCAAGAGCGCTCGCACATGCTCTGATTGTCCTGACCCGGCCGAGCGAGCCAAAGAGTTTTATATATGGAAAACAAGTTGGCCCGGTTAGGAGGGTGACCTTAGCATCTTCTAACCGAGCCAACTCTTTGTTTGTCGTGTAAACGGTTCGCCAAGTTCTGGAAGTCTGGGAAATGTATGAAAAGTTGGCTCGCCCAGGGTAGTTCACTAGGTGGGCGAGTGACACTTTTACCCTGGAGAGGTTTTCTCCATATAAACGGAGCCTACAACAGACTCCAATCTTACGTTCCTGAAGGTGTCCGCCGTTATCTTTCTTCGAAAATATTCGGGTGTAAGAGTTCTTTTGTCCTGCAGTCCAACAAACCGGTACAACTCTATTTCGGTAGTAAATAATCGGAAACAACAATGTATATACAAGACGAGATACGGACCTATAAAAACAGAATTAAAAAATACAACAGATGAAGTATCGTACCTGAACGCCTTTAAATTTTGCGAGTTATGGTATGGCCGTAATTCAACAAGTGCAATATGCGCCACGAAATATTCGTGAAATCAAATCCGTAAAAATCGATGCAAACAAATAAGAGCTTACCATTGCCTTCAACTCAATGAAAATGTTTCGTGTTTTTTTTTTGCATAGCAACTGAAATGGACAAAACATGCAAAGGCCGGCTGCATGAAACCTCCTCAACGCTACGTTCACAAGACACCGGAAGTATTTTGGACACGGCTAAAAACATAGTCGTGCGTTTAGGTGTTCAGTTCATACGAAACTACCCTAACCGTACGAAAATTCAGTACCAGTCGGAGTCAGAGGGTGTTATCCTAAAAAAACCTAGAAGCCTATTCAAGGCTACGGCCTCGGCGGATAACACCCTCCTCGATCTCCATCATTCTTCAGACGATACACAGCCTCATTCAATAATTGCTAAATCACTAAGCTAAATGATGAGACCTCGCCATAGTTCGAGCCTATCCTAGACTGATTTCTCCTTGAAATGTTCCCAAACGATGTTTCACTATACAGTACCGCAAATGATTTCCGGCCGCAAATGGCCCCCAAAAAGGGATCGCAAAAGATCCTCGACCGTACATAATCCCCATTGTCAATTGCTGTTTAACATTTAACTAAACAAAACTCCAACATACTGAACTTAAACTAGAGATAATATTTTTAAGAAGAAAATTCTCAAATCTGATCTCAAGGATACTCAGTATCAACTACAGAAAATTTCATGGTCTTATGCATTGTTCAGGTTTTCGGCACCATTCATCATCCATGCCTATAATCCATTCCACTGCTGTACTTCGAACGGGATCATTAATTTTTGCGTTAGGTCCACTTTGGGGATCATTTGCTGTACTATAGATCACTAATGGTTGGGAAACTAAAACGACGGGCTATTTTACTCTTGCGGCGACGCGTAACAACGACAAAATCAGAATGCACGTACATGCAATAAAATGTTGGGAACCTCTTTGTTGTTTTCCCAGTGTACAAACATCAAAATTCTGGTGGTAGACTGATTGGGATGCAAAATTGTTCGTACAATGGCATGTAGCACCTTGAAACATTTCTCCCCCGCAACGTCTCACAAAGTTCAACGAAACTAATTAACGCATCGTGTTTCCCAACCTTATAAATCGCTAACGACATTCATATGTCCTGGACCCGGTAGCTTAAAAGGGCTGTGTCACGGTAGTCCAGTTCATTTTGTTTAATTTTGCCAATTACTCGCCCTCAATCGCGATGGAACTTAAAGTAAGCACAAAAATTTACAGGTAAATGACAAAATCAGAGATCCGAGACAAACGAATGTGTCTCCTGAGCATTATTTCTGAAGTTGCAAAAAGCAGAGAAAAACTTTGAAAAACTGTTAGGCTGTACAGTTTTTAAAAACCCTAATTTCAATCCGTTTCGATCTTCTTCAGTTTTGCCCATCCGTGGCATCTGTTGTATCTGTTTTGTTATTTTAACCTTCCTTTAATGTTTTAAGCGGTTATTTTCATGTTTCTCTTGGATTTAACGGGCATTTTGTAATACCTAAATTTCGTGATACAGCTCCTTTAAAGAGGGTCAACAGTATTTAAGAATTATTCCTCGCGTCCCAATGGGCTCTGAGTCAATAGGAAACTAAAGCAAAAGCGACGGCGACGGCAACGAAAACGTCACTAAAAAGGGAATTTACGCTGCCTCAATCTTTATCGCGCTTATTCCATCTCCTTCAATTCGTTATACGTTGGCAAATTTTTTGGAGTTTAATTTTAAAGGACTGTATCAAATTCAGGAAAAGAAAAAGGAAGTTATTGTCTTGTGGTCCCGTCCTCGACAAATCGTGAAATAGGGCATTTTCACGTCGTAGTCGTGCAGTAACGGCAAAGAAATGTACAAAAAAGTGTGATGCATGTGCAAAATCGTTGTTTTGCCAATCTAAACCTGTTGCTTTTTTGCCGTTCTCGTTCACGTCGTCGTCGTCGTTGCTTAAGCATCCTAAGAGCCCATGAGGCCGAAGGCCGAATGGGCTATTGACTCAGAGGACATGAGGGCGAGAGGAATAATTGTTTTAGTAAAATCCAACTAGTTGGTCGAAAATATCGAAGCAAAACGCGATTCAGCCGCCATTGTTTTGGTTTTCGCTACTAGTGGGGTATAAAAAATAGCCTAGTAGTAGCGCAACCAATCAGAACGCAGCATTGATAATAGACCGCTAGTTGAATTTTTCTAATTAATTTATGTAGCTCAGGGTAGTTAGATATAGGCTACCATTTTTTCTTATGCTGTATACATTTCTGATGTACCCATGATTTGCTTGATCCACCTCCCAAATGAGTTATCTCATCGATTCCTGCGCGGATTGGACTTCTACATTTACCGCACCAAGTGTTAAACCTTGCTACGAATGATCTTCGTCCTTGCTTCGATGGAGTCCTCCCAGGATTCGGGAGCGACGCCGACCTTGGTCGATTTCCTTTACTTGGGAAGGTGTTGTATGCGCGCTTCGCCGAAGTAGACGGGGTTGTCACGATGTTGGGTGGGGTCTGTGGAGGAGAGGAAAAAGCTGAACTTTCGGAGAATCTCCTAGGATACGTTTTGGGGCTACCACTATTTGAACCTGGTGATACTTGACTGTTTAACGATGGCAAGGTGTTTGTAGCGCTCATTGTAAAGCCAGCAAGACTTCCAGAAAACTGTGAATACGCCGCATTTTCTACTACATCAGCTCTGTCCTCATCTCTTTTCTCGCTAGTCACTTCTGAGGTACTTCTCTCAATAAGAGAATTTCCAGAAGACAGAGAAGTTTGCTCGCTCATGTTCTCAATTTCTCGTTTAACTTGGCAGTTCGAAAAATCTCTAATATTCTCTTGTTTGATGTTCAATTTATTTCCTGAAGCTTGATACTCGCCCCCTGTCCATATGCTACTTTTCTGTGGCTGGGAACTTTCGACATCAGAAGCCCAAGCAAGAATTTCGTCATCTTCCTCTTCATTAAACTCATCCTCCCAGAAAAGGTTCTTACTTGTCTCAGTTTCACAGCCGCTGTTTGGTGGAGTCTGTGGAGGAGAAGGGAATGCTGAACTCCCAAGGCAACTCCGATTGCCATGAAAGACACTACAACTGTTGACAGCTGGTGATAACTGATTGGCGGCCAAAGACAGTGTGTTTGTGCCACTTAATGCATGGCCCGTCAGACTGTCAGAGGGCAGCGAGCAGGGACTTGTTACTGCAACAGCTTCCTCTTTAACGAGGTTTTCGCTCCTCAAAGCTGGGATAATTCTGTCATCAAAGGAATTCCCACAATCCACGAAAGTTTGATCGCCCATTTTTTCAACACCAGACTGGACAACCTGCCTAATTTGACAGCCTAAAAGGACCCTTCTCTCTTGTTTGATTCTTAAATTGTTTCTTGAGATGTGGTATTCACTTCCGGTTGTGTTGCAGATACTTTTTTGAGTTTGGGAACTTTCTACTTCTAAGGCCCAGGCCAGGATCTCGTTATCTTCCTCTTCTTTAAGTTCATCTTTCCAGAATGGGCTCTCGCTCGCGCGACTCCCATAGCCACCTCCCTTTCGAAGATCTCCAGTGCAATACACATCGCCATTAGAACTAAGATGCTGACTCGAAAAGACATCACTGTGATCATCACTCTCAGAAAAAGTACTGCTGATATCATTACCTGGGGAAGTGGTAAAATCCTCCTCAACATCACTATCAGCTTCATTGGAAACAGGTGGCTTTTCTAAATCTGAAGTAAGAAACTTCCGTAATTTCGTGCTTCTCGAAAAAGGCTTCGTTTTCACTGCTGTTTCCAAATTCTTAGGATCGTGGATTATTATAACTTGTCGGACACCTCGAGTGACAGCGGTGTACACATGTTGGCAGGTTTGGTAGATAGGGCTTCCCACGACGTATACAACTGTGTCAATCTCTGATCCCTATAACAAAGACAAAATGTATGGTATATGTATATTGGTTATACTTTCATAAAAGCATGGTTTACATTTTGTGGAGGAAACCCTAAGTAGACCTGCTGCTTACGAGAGTGTCGGTTAGGAGAGTTTCCACTGTTTAACATTACCCAAGTAGCTGAAATTCTCACGTTTTAAACCTTCCCTTTGGATCGTGTTTTCACAATTTTTCTTTACCGACGCCTTGAACTTAACGTGCGAACAAAAGGAAAAAAAGTGAGAGATATTCTCAAACCTAGCCTGAGAAAACAGCCGACATTTCGAGACAGCTCCACTGGTTTTCCCGCGAAATGACGTCTGAGGGACGACAGCAGAAATTTCACACTGATGCCGAGTCAATGCCCAGATCTGGGTAGTGACACGTGATCAGTATGAAATTTCTACGCTCTTTCGTCAGATGTCATTTCGCGGGAAAACCAGTGGAGGCGTTGCGAAAATGTCGGCTGTTTTTTCAGGCCATCTCAAAACAAGGGACTTTAAGATGCCACGACGGCGACAATCGAACGAGAACATCAAAAAAGCAGCACGACGGGAAAATGCCTAATTTCATGTTTTATGGAGGACGTAAACAAGCGACGGCTAAATTTTCCTTCTCTTTGTATACTTGAATATGGTTCTTAGGAAGTCGGCTCAAAAAGAGTTCGCTTGCATTTGACATAGTAAATGAGTTGGAGTAATCACGCTAGAGATTGAAAGAACGCAATATCATACGGTGATACATGAGAACAATTTACATACATACCTGGTAGGTGTGGATCGTTCTGGCCCAGGCATGGCAAAGTTTAGCCCTCTTCAACACCTTAAACTCAACCTTGACGATGTTCTCTCCATTGTCCAGAGCTAGGTAGGTTGTTTTCTTTTTACGGTTATCCTCTTCTTCAATAACTTCTTTTATGAAGAAGATCTCCCCGTTACAGAACTTTACGTCTTCCTTCGTGTAAGCATCGAAGCAAACGATGTTCTTTTTTACACAGACTTTATCTCCAGCCTGGAAGTCGTATTTTCCTTTGCAATTCTTAATGGAATGGTTGTTGTAATGAACCGCACAAAGTTCATTAATATTTAAGCAATCTCGTCTCCGAAAAGCAATAAATTGCGACATATCAGGCCCTGGCAAAGTGAGCCCTGATATTTTGTTTTGTAGCAAGTCTCGCACTACCTGTGTAATCGCCATGTCATCTGAATCAGTTGTGGGGTCACCATTCTTTGATTGACTCTCAAGTGAAATGAATCCTGTTTTGGGATCATCTGGGAAGAGAGGTAGCTCTCGACAACAAATCCTGCTTGCATTGTCAACAATAAGTTGAGACTCCGTTCTGTGATTGGTTCTTAGCGTGATACTGGAGCCATACGGTAAGAGAGCTTCGTACACATCACCTAAAAAATTCCCAGGTTCGATGGATGGCAGTTGATTCTTGTCACCCAGTAAGACGATTTGTTGAAGTGAAGTTTTCTTCATGAGAATATTTATAAGGGTAGAAAACGTCTTGACAGAAATGAGCGAACTTTCATCACAGACAAGAATC
The DNA here is from genome assembly GCA_038088405.1 of Porites divaricata. Classification (NCBI taxonomy): domain Eukaryota; kingdom Metazoa; phylum Cnidaria; class Anthozoa; order Scleractinia; family Poritidae; genus Porites; species Porites divaricata. The sequence continues at coordinate 3,640,694 of JBBMOI010000014.1, read as the reverse complement.
TTGACATCTGAAAATTTCCACGCGGAATGGCTTTCATTATTCTTGACTTCCTTCAACCAGCATAGGTAACTAAAAATAACAGAATGCAGTGTGTATGACGATACACCAGTGCGTTTGCCCAAAATAGAAGCAGCTCTGCCTGTTGGTGCAGTCAGTAACACGGAATCACCACATGGGTCGGTCTTTTTAATCTTTTTGGGCGTGTCCAGAGGAGAGCGATTGTCCTTAACAGGAGTTTCTGAGCCAGAACACATTGGGGTTACAAGTGGACTTGAGATGCACTGAGAGATGTCTTGAGTGGCATCAGAGGAACGTTGTGACTTCTCAACAGACGTAGATTCACTTTGTTTTGTAACCGACTGGGTTGCGACCAAATGACTTCTCTTCACTTCTAGTGCCTTTGACAACACTGTGGATACCACATGGGTTTTGCCGCACCCACCCCTCCCTGACAACACTACTACAGGGCTCGTTGTTATCAGTTTTGCTGCTTTCAGCTGGTCTTCGTCGTCATCAAAGGCCTAGAGACCGAAACCAAGAAAAAGTTAAAGCTGGTTTACACGTATCACACAAGGATAAACATAAACATAACCACAAGCATAATGCATGGTTTAATTCCCACTGACCCTCAATCCCTCCGGGAAACCCTTTGACAAACCAGCCTTTTGGGCCCGGGGGTGGGGAATTATTTGAAGCAGTCCCGGGGGTAGGGGGGCATAGAGAAATTAACTTTTCTTTGATCTTGTGAAGTACGTCATTTCTAAATTGAAATGACGGCACCAGGCTTGAATACTGTTTATTTACGGGGAAATCTCAAGAATTTGTGGCAGACTGATCAGAGAAGAATAACCTATCAAAACTAATATCTGTATTTAAAGGTATGTTTGTCATAATTATCCAACGAATGTGCGTACATTGTATGAAGTGTACTCGGATGAATGGCTTTTGTCCAAAAGAAATATTTTCTTCAGGGTAAACTCATCTAGCCAATAGGACAACTTGAAAAAGTCTATATAAAAACGTCTCAGTCTAGTGTTTTCATGAATTTGAACCCTAACAAAAATTCCTTTAAAACGTCACCGTCAGTTTGTTCACCATGCTATGTTTTATAGATCAAAAGCCGACGATTAAAATCCACATTTTTATCAGGTTGTACCCAAAATTACGTATGTTGATGGGGAGGAGCCCGGGGTGGGCATTCTCTCTTTCTACATGCCCTGGGGGTAGGGAATAAGCTGCCAAGTTTGAAAAAAAATTGCAGATTCTCAGGGGTAATGCCTGCAGGTTGAATGATAATTGGTAAAATCATGAACCATTCAGCATAAGCGAAAGATAAGTAGAGGAAGTTTCCTTGTATTTTGTTTGGCATTGCATCCAATTGCAAGATTCCAGGAATCATGCAAGTAAAAATGGGTGTTTATTGATGTTGTGGAAACTATTGTTGGTTGGGTATTGTAGTGAGAATTGTTATTGTGTCTGTTCAGTCTATTGTATTATGTCATTAAGTGGCTACACCCGTCCACAACACCAAGAAACTACGTAGAAATTCAAGCTTGAAACCCCTCTTTTCCTTTATCTTTGGATTCATATTTTACAATTCTCTGGTACCATCTGTTGAAGCACCAAAAAACTTCAATATAACTAGGTAAAATTCTTAAATGCTCATTGAGGGGGGAAGTGATACGCATGAAAATTGTGTATCGCATGCCATACAACAATCAGTGAGCACAAACATTACTGATCATTCACCTTTTCATTAATCTCCATATTGTTGACCCATGGACTCTTCTTTCTCATCATCTTACATATGCTCCTAACAATACTCTGCTCGTAGCCTCGAATTTGTGGCAAAAACACAGACCGCCCATCACCATCACCAGAAGTCTTAACAACATTTATCTCCCTCAGATACGCCAGGCTTTTTTCCCAGGTGGTGACACGATAAGCTCTTGGTGTGGATGGAGGCTCGTAACATTTGTTACGTTTCAACTTCCACAGGGGAACATAGGTGTGACCATACTTATAAGTATCTTTACACAAGGCATTGTAAATGTACAAAGCATCTCGGTTTATAGTAGGCATTTTGTCCATAAGCTTGCAGTTAACAAATGATGGTAGCTTGACCTCACAGCCTGATAATCCAAATCTTTCTTTCATGACAGTTTGGTAACCCAGAATCCATGGTTCATTCTGAAGTGCTTTGGCCATGTCTTGAAGCACTTTGAAGTCCAAGGAAGAAAAAAGAATTTTGACATGACGTGGACAGAGGCGATGAGCAAATTTTGTCAGCTCTGGTACCAGAAAGGCCTTTCCTGTGGCTAAAAAAAGGAAAATAGAAATGATCAACCTGCTGTAATTAATTCATTACTTTCTGAAATTCTACCGAGCCATTTTAACCCTGTTGGTGGTATGGTATATTAGTATACTATTGGTTTGCTTTAGTCAGCACAAATTGAAAAGCATTGTGGTCTTTTTCTAAGTCATGTTGAAATAAAGGCTGTCTGTCTGTGTTTTTCAAAAAATAAGCTTGTTTAGCTAGAGAAACTGTCTGCCATTACAGGAAAGCAGGGGAAAGATAGTATGAAATTCAAAATAATAAATTGATCACACTGATCGGTGATTATCGCGGCAATGATCACTGAGATGGTCTTCAGTTCTAGATCTGGTTCCCATTAACTTTACCTATACCCATCACATGGCTGCAGACCTTATACTTGTTAAGTATAAATTTATAATATATTATTGAGTTAGTGCATACTTTATTTTGTACATCATGAAATTTAATTTCAAACCTTTTTCAAATCTGTTTTTTTTTCTTTTGTTCGAATTCTTGGCTTTCACCAAAATTCAAAAATAAAGAACTGTCAACCCTCCTGAGTTTGTACTTCATGAAGTGTTAGAACAGCTTATTATACATTGTAAAAACTTTACAAATTTTTACTTCACAAGGGTCTTCTTCATTTTGTGATAGACTAGTACAATATTATTTTTGTGTGACACAGCATTTACGTTGCAGCTAAATTAAGAGAGCTGTCACATATGTTAAAAAAGTGGCTTATTTTGGAGGATTTTGCTATCTCAAAAATACCTGTACTAGAAAAAGCATTACTTTAATGTTTATGAGTTCCTCAAGGGACTTGAATTCACATTTTTGTAGCAAGACTCGGTAACAGACATTTCTTTCGGTTTCTGGCTGCCATGTTGGTGCCCCCACATGATGTCTTTATAAATTTAGGTAAAACATTTGTCCAAACATCTCGCATATCAAAAATTGAACTGACCTGAATCTTGGTGAGGGTCTTTGTATAATTATATTTCACACATTTGATTATATTCATATAGATATTTGCACGCTATGAATTTTTAAATTATTATTATTATTATTTACCACACTCTAGTGGCTTTACAACACATGTATCTAGATCTATTGAGTGGTTTGGATTTTTACTGTTGTTGGCATGAAGACAGTGAAACCAGCAATGGTTGTGGTCACACCAGGGTTAAAAACCAGTGTTTACAATGGTGCTTTTGACCCAATCAGAAATAGGACAGGAAACCGTGACACTTACTACCCAGATAACATTTCATGGTATTTCTAACTCTTTATCGCAAAAACGTGAGCTGTCTTCTCTGAATCAACTTAATCAACGTAACTGTAAGGTATGCTTCACAATCATGCAAGGCGTGGAGAGAATAAAAATAGGCTCCACTTCATAAACAAGAAATTAAAATACATTAAAAATTAAATTCCCACAGTGGGGCATTTGCCTTCCTAGGCCAAAAAAATGCTAATGCCATGGACCCAGCTGGAATTGACTGATGCATAAATGAGCAAAAACTGAGCAAAAAGCAGAACGTATGAAACGTGATATTCTAATTAAGCAAAAAGCAGAAACGTACTGTTGCTCACGGGCTCTCGTAGTGAGCTGGGGTACCTGTGTTCACTGTTATATGTCACGCAATCTTTCCACAAGGTCAGAAGAAAGTGGAATGACACAGTAGTTTGTTTTTAATGTGATCAAACTATTAAAAAGTGGTTTCATATCGAAGATTAGCAAATGGCAAAACTTACGCGTGTAGGCTAAACTTGTTTTGATTTGTCGCGCAATTTCATGGTTAACCTCATTGCTGCCACTGAATTCCCCCAGGTTGCTCAGAAGATCCACAAACGTTGGTTTCAACTGTCTGCTTTCGATGAATTCACAAAATGCAGTCACATGCTGTTGATTCACATAGCATCCCTGAGTAAGGAACAAAGAAAGCAGAGATTTATCAACACCATCGTCACATCGAATACTGTACGAAGGAATCTTTTCTGTCCGTTGCGTTCTAGGACTTGTTTTGATGTCAAATATTTCCACCATCCACCATGGAAATGAAAACATGCCGTCAAATCGAGCGCGGATCACTTTCTCCCCCTTCAAAACAAAGCTTTTGTTGATGTACTCTACTTCTTGAAGTCTTTCTCCCACACATCGAGTTTTTGTTCCGTCGTGGGATTGATATTTTCCCGTAGCGATCTGAATGATGTCGTTGTAGTCAAGATTTTCGAAATCGTCATTGTCGCTTTCACTCTCGGGTTCAGAGCTCCCTCCATCGTCTTTAGCATTTTCTTCTTTCGGTAAGAAAAATCCTCTAAAGTTAGCCATGATGTCTATCCTCTTCGACTATGACTCATGTCATTTACAATTAGCTCAGGCTGTTCAATTTCTTTGAGGAGAAACAAATATCAACCCGCGTTCTTCCCGCTCCCATAAAATACGGTCTGTGTCTGCGTGACGGTTCTCCCTAAAAGACTGGGTCGAGAATTAGAAAACGGGCCAGTTGATCGCCAGTTGACGTTCGCGAACACGTTTTTTTCGCGGGCCTTTAATTTCGCTCGGAAAATCGCGAAAAGTAAATCCCGCAAAACTGAAAAACAGTAAGATATTCCATGCATATGTAATGACAATAAACTTTTTACTTTAACCTGAAATGTTGCTGTGTAGTGTCGTTCTTGTGACTAAAAACGGCTAATTTTGTTGCGTTCGTTCATTAATTAATATTCCGAGCGTGCCCATCCCCCTTGCTACCCTGCAAGCGGAGTTTTCTCTCTTACATGGCTTTTATTAGCGTTTACCCTCAACCAAGGTTGTGGCGTCCAGCGGTTTTAGTGAAAACAAGAGTTTGGTTGGGGTGTTCAGTCTCGCGGGCTCATAAAATCTGGTCTCGTCGTTATTGTGCGTGGCCGATGTGTCACGTGGTCCCGGCCGTTTGTCTCCCGTCTCGGATACGTCACCGATGCATTGACCAGGCAATCATGTACAAGAAATGTCTCGTACTTTCACTTCAACTTCTTCGCGAAGCTTTCCAAACTGCTATTCATGGTCCTTGTTTTTCCATCTTTTCCCTCAATGGGTTGATTTTAATTACAAAATATTCCAAGACTTCTATTAAACGTGGCCGTGCTTACAATTTCCACTGACAAATAAGCATAAAAAAGTAAACAAATTTACATTATTTAAACTCTGCAGTATGTATAGCACTTGGGGCGAGCAAAGCATGATGTTAATAATGATTGTAATAATTAATATTTTGCGGGCTCATAAAATCTGGTCTCGTCGTTATTGTGCGTGGCCGATGTGTCACGTGGTCCCGGCCTACCTCGACTCGAAATTGTGTTTCGAGCAATAATACCAACAAGAAACACACAGAGAGGGAAAAGGGAGGTCCTCATTCTACACTGAACGGACAGTGGTCCAACTCGATTGGCCACTGTGCACGTACCTCCTTTGACATATTCAATCTTTTACGCAAGGACCAGCTTACAAAAAAGAAGGACCGGATCCTAATAAAGGATCTAATCAGCAATAAGTGAAAATATAAAACAAAAGAAGCAAGGCTGATTTTACAGTCGGGAATATATATATATATATATATAAATTCGTTTTTTGAGTAGAACGTATTTCGTAGAGCGCTCGACTCAATTGATTGAGGAGCATCAGCTATAACTTCACAGAAGTTCAGGTTTCACGAGTAATCATCGTTTTATTGGCAATAAAACGATGATTACTCGTGAAACCTGAACTTCTGTGAAGTTATATATATATAAATATATATATATACACCCGTTTACAAAAAGGTTGACATTTCAGAAATATATATAAATATATATACCTTTTGTTTTTTCTTTTGTTTCGCCCAAAGAAACAAAAGATATATATATATTTGAAATGTCAACCTTTTTGTAAACGAGTGTATATATACTGTATATATAGTATCTTTTAACCAATATTTCGGAAGGCACGGCCTTCCTTCTTCAGGGTCTTACATATAACGAGACAATACAATTTGAAAATAAGAGAATAGCGTGCAATATGATAACAAGTGAACGTTGAAAACAAAAAAACCGTTGGACATGTCTTTTTTTTTTTCGCATATCTTTACAGCAAATGCTTGTAAAAATGTTTTGGAGCACCTGCCAATATATATTCCCTTATAAACAATGTACAAACTATCAGGAATTAGGTAAGAAACAACCTCTGGCACTGAAGGTACTTTAATTAATGCCATTTTTTGTAGATTTAAACCAGTGGTGGATCCAGGGGGGAGGGCCTGGACCCCACCCCCCCCCCCTCCCATCAGACCTGACGCTTGTTTGAGACTGAAATTCTTACGTCAACAGGATCGTATATCACTTTTTAACTGGCTGATCTTTTTTTTGATGAAACGCGCGTTGCATTTTGCCACTAAACTGAATTCCAGGGATATTACAAAATGTAATTTTTAATTGGTACCCCCTGTCCTCTGTGCACCTCGCAAAGCAGTAGGGAGTTTTAGCATTGACAACGGCGACGGCAGCGAAAACGTCACTTTTAAAACGATTAAGCTTCGCACTTATTCAATTCGCTGAAAATGTCTAATCATTAGGCAAATTTATCTGGCGTTGCTTTCTTGGGGACCGCACTCAAGTTTGGAAAGAGAGAGAAAACTTCGTCATCTCTTATTTACGTTCCCCATAAAACGTGAAATTAGGCATTTTCACGCCGCAGTCGAGCAGTAACGGCAAAGAAATGTACAAAAAAGCGTGATGCACGTGCAAACTTGTTGTTTTGCTCAATAAAACTATTGCTTTTTGACGTTCTCGTTGCCGTCGCCGTCGTCGTTGCTAAAACTCCTTAGTATTTCCCGCGCCAACGGCGACCGGCGTTCAGATTAAGAAACACGTGGTCGTCTCTGTGAGAAGTAATTTGCCACAAAAAAGTTTAACAGTCCTTTCTCTGCGCTAATAAAAAAAATTCCTGGACCCGTCCCTGAAACATATAGTAGGCAACGAGAACGTCAAAAAAGCAATAGGTTTAATAACTCAAACTACTATTTTGCACGTGCATCACTCTTTTTTGTAAATTTCTTTGCCGCCAAAGCACAACTGCGACGTGAAAATGCCTAGTTTCACATTTTACAGAGGAAGTACACAAGCGACGACGAAGTTTCCTTTCTCTTTCTGAACCGGATATGGTTCTTAGTAATTAAACTTTAGGAATGTTCACCTACAATTGACAAAGATAGTGACTTGGAATAATCACGAAGAAGATTGAAAGAACGAGAATTCATTTTTCCAGCGACGTTTTTGCTGTCGTCGCCGTCCTCGGATCTTAGGTCCCTAGTTTAAACAGACTTGAATTACTCTTGAATTTCAGCCACCATCTTAAAAAGTCCTGGAAAAGCGCTTGAATTTCGTATTACGTCTAGGAATTTGGAGTGACCGAAACGATTTGAACTAAGTCTAAAAATTGATCAAAAAGAGCATGCAGGTCAGACGAGCCACGATATCAATGATAAAGCCTGCTACGTTTGACATTTAGACGAAAAAGGAAAATAATAAGTAGTTTTAAAAAGTTTGTTTTTACAAACAGTTTTCATCAGAGACAGTTAAAATAAAAAATCTGAGATGCACAATCAAATAAAAAATTCTACTACTAATCTAAAATGTAAAAAAAAAAATAACTTAACGCTCAAGGCTCACTTTTCATGAGCCAAACGTACCAATTTAGGATGAATTTATAGGCAAAAAATCCTAAATTTGTCAAATATATATCATGACAATTTAAATTGTTACAATTATTTTAAATATTTAATCATCATTACAGTTAATATTATTAAATCATTTTAAAATTAAAATTATTTTTGTATTTTACCCTCGGTAGCATTACTAACACAATGGCTAGTGGACCGAGCAAATAACTGAAATAACTCAAATGGAAAGTCGACCTTCACACACGACGAACCTAATGCTAAAAAATGGTAATCGGAAATGAGTGGGGTACAATTCCTCCTGAACTCAGGTCTGCCGATAGTCAATCAGACTGGAAAATTTTGAGCGACCCGTCGACAAAAGAACATCAAAAATTTTCGGAGATAAAAAAGCTATTGGTGTAAAAGAAGGCTGGCAGACCTGTATGATTGCTTCGGGCCCGGGTAAACTTCAGCAACAAGGCAAGACGTTTTTTAAAATTTTCATCTTACCCTATATGGTAATGATTAAGAGCAAAAATGTTATTTCTCATTAGTAGTGGATTAATTAGTCTGTCCTATTGAAGTTCGACGTTTGACCCGGGCGTGTAAATCTCATGCATAAAAGGTACGTATCATAGTCTGGCGTCTGATGAGAGCTTTTCTAAACACGTTCTTCAATAAGGCTGACTGCCTTAGGCTCACTCCCTCAATTTCGGGCGCAACTTTCGTGGACCCACTTAGTTCGATAGCCATACCTTCCAAATAAATCGTCCAAAGGAGCTATACTGTCCCCTTCATTTATGTCCCTGGAACAAACGACGCACTTTCCACTGTGTTTAGCGACAGTACGCCTTTTTGATGGTGTTGTGTTCAATCTGTTTGAGGCAGTGGCAGTATTTTGATCCTCGCTTAATTTCTTAAATGGGGTGACGGCGAACAGAGATGCTCCAAGATGCTTTAACGATTTTGGAGTCTCCGGGGTCCCTGGAGGAGACAAAAGGGCTCAAGATTCAAACAACTTTCTCTTCGGGGGACTCGCCATGGTTGTTTGGTCGTAAAAAGCAGCAGCGGAAGCTGTTGGCTGTATTGCGGACAGTTCGTTGTTCTTTTCACTCACCGATTCTACCGTTGAACCAAAGGAAGTATCCAGTTTATTTTTCATGGATCTTTCACGGAGGCGTTTCCTTGGGATGTGAAAAGGACTCTCCTCTGGTGTTTCGGGGGACGTCAATTCATTGGTAATTTCATGATGGGAAAACGTCGCATCCAATTGATCAGAAGTGTTGCTTTTGTTACAACCAACTGACTGTAAAACATGGGTGCGCTGTGAGATGTTTCCTAGAGCTTGGCTAAGGTCTTCCTGTAGATTGGTCCTTCGTGATGTTGGACGGCTTCTGATGACCTTCTTCAAATTCGTTGGGTCATTAATAATTAAAACTCTCTGGACACCACGAGTCACGGCTGTGTACACATGCTGCCAGTTCTGGTAGTATGGACTTCCCAGCACGTAAACCAGTGTGTTAATTTCCGAGCCCTGGAAACGGCAAAACAAAAACAGTCAGTACCCTGCGTAGCTGTAGGTTTTGTTTGTCAAGCGCGCAAATGAGCGGCGGAGTCGATAGGGGAATGGGGCGGAAATAACGAGAAACCAGACCAGTCAAAGGGGTCAACTTTTTTCTTACATAGAAGCTCGCTAAAGCTGACTCTGCTGGGAGGGGAGGGTGACCCTCTTTCGCGGGACAACTTTCCTACATATAAACAAGGCCCCAGAACGCTTATATGAGGAAAAAGTTGAACCGTTTGCCAGAGCCAACAGCGCTCGCGCATGCTCTGATTACCTCGTCTTGACCTGTTGACCCGGCTGGGGGTGGCCCTATTATCATTAGCTTGTTTCAGGCATTCAGATGGCGGAAACAGATGCTTTCTGACCTCGCGCCGCATTCTACCATCTGAACGCCTGGACTAACAGGTTATACCATCACAAAAGGGTGACCCACTGGCAACTAGGCGGGTCACTCTTCTAGCCACGCCAACCTTTTGTTTCTCATGTAAACAGTCCACCGCGTTTTGTAAGGAAATGTATGAAACGATGGCTCGCCCAAGGTAGCTCGCGTAGCCGGGTAACCTTTCTACCCAGCAAAGTAGAGGTTTAAAAAGTTAAAAAAGAAGTAAAATAGTAGTGAGAATGTTCAAGTTTAAGGGTGACCATGAAAGTGACGAAGAAACACTTTTACCTGAAAAGTATGAATGGTTCTTGCCCATGCATGGCGCAGTTTTTTCAGCATTTGCAAGTTTATCTTGACAGTCCTGTCATCATCGTCGAGGACAAAATACGTCTCGGTAGACCGACTGCTTACTTCTTGGATGATGTCTTTAATGAAGAAAATCTCTCCATTGCACAACTTGATCTCTTCGTTTTTATTTTCATCGAAGCAAACAGTGTTGCGCCTTAGGCATACTTTATCCCCAATGCGAAAATCAAACTTTCCCTTCTCTTTTCTAATGGAGTGGGAATTATAGTGCACCGCACAAAGTTCATTAATGAGTGTACAGTCTTTGTTGCGAAATGCCACAAATTGAGACCTTTTTGGCTCGGGTAGTTCTGTGTCCTTCAGTAATGCTCTCACTTTATCTGCAATTATATTGCTGTCTTCATCAGTTTGCTTTGACGGATACTCAAGGGAGACAAAACCTCCATCGGATTTGGTGAAAATTGGCATCTGTTGCTGAGAAATTTTTATTGCATTCTGTACAATGTGTGCCGAGTCTGTCCTGTGGATGGTTGTCAGTTTGATACTAGCACCGTGTGGCTCAAGCGCACGATAAACATCAGATAAGAAATTCCCAGCCTCGATGGAGGGAAGCTGATCAATGTCACCAAGGAGAACCACTTGCTGTAGTTTGGAATTCCTTCTCAAAATGTCGATCAGGGTGGCGAACAACCTCACAGAAATCAGACTACACTCATCGCAGACCAGGAGACGTACTTTAGAAAACTTCCAGGCCTCTTTCTCTTCATTTTCATGTTTGTTTTTTTCCTTTTTCCACTTCAGCCAGCTGAAAAAGCTGAAAATCACAGAATGCAATGTATATGCTGGAATCTCTGTTCGCTTGCGCAGTAATGCCGCTGCTTTACCAGTAGGAGCCGTCAGCAAAACTTCTTCCTCAATTTGAGAGGCATAGGTCGACACCGGACTGGACTCATGATTGGCTTGTTGGTCTGAGGGATGACATTTGGATGACAGACTTTGATGTAATTCTGACAACTCATCTGGAAAGCTTCGATGACTGCTTAGCCTTTGCAAGTCCGCAGCCAATGACGTCTGAAGGTCCAGTGATTCTTGCAAGGCTTCGATATTTGCAGTTCCTTCCTCGTCGGTATTTTCTGGCAGTAGATAGGGATCACTCTCTTCTTCACCAGATGAATCTGCAAGTGGATAGCCTGCTTTCATCCTCAAAATGGAAGAGACTACAAACGTTTTACCACATCCACCCCTTCCTGAAATAACCACAACTGGTTTCGTTGTTAAAAGCTTTGCAGCTTCCAATTGGTCTCTGTCACCAAGAAACACCTAGAGATAAACATGAACAAAAGAAATCACTTCTTTTGAAATATAATGCCAAAAATGTATAAGTTCAAAATTTTTAAGTGCTTTTTCTATTCCCGCTAAAATTATTTTTTCAAAATGGATTGTTTTTGTTCTTAGCGAGAATTGATCAAATGATAAATTGTCACAGAATAACCTCTGGTTAAGTCCTTCTGCATGACAGCTCCAAACGCTTCGTTCTGGGCCCCCCTGTTGTGTATGTGCCATGTCGATTTGCCGATCAGGTTGAAGGGAAACTAAAGAAAGACCTCCAGTAATTTGCTGAGTCCACTAGGGCCCAAAACAGGGATCTCGGCGCCTCGTAGCAGACGTTACTAACTAGGGAAGGATTACATCTGAGATGCAGTCTTCAGTGCTACCACTCCTTTTGGACACCTCTATTCAACAGACACCTCCCTCCATTAAGGAGACACAAAATAAGGTCCCAGAAAAATTTTGACATAACCTTTGTATCTGTTACCTCTACTGAGGGGACACCTCTATTTAGGGGAAAGGGACACTTTGTCTGGATCCCAAAACCCGGGTTTAACCTCCATTCAGGGGATATCTTAGCACTTAAAGTCTCTCAGCTTTCACAACTACCGTAAAATTCCGAAAATAAGCCCCGGGGCTTATATTTTTCAAAGGCCCTTTTTGAGGGGCTTATCTACGGAGGGAAATTTGCGTTTCGAAAACGATTGGGCTGGCTTGAAGTGGGAAGGAAATTTACCATTTTTGCATTGTTTTACTTTGTATTCGAGGGCAAATTCCAAGTACAAGCCCCCCGGGGGGTTATATTCGGAAGGGCGATTCAACGGAGGGTTTTTTTGCGTTACGATTTTGGGGGGCTAATATATGAAGGGGCTTAATTTCAGAATTTTACGGTACCTTACTTAAATCGATGTACTGCACTTGTGGGAATTCACCACAAAACATTGCAGAGATAAGTTAATCACGATTTTTATACATTAAATAACTGCTTGAAATAATGACTGCAGCAGATTCTAAGGTGGAGTAAAAGAAAACTATTTTATTTGTTTGTTAATTATTATTAACAAATCCCAGCCCAACCTCCATTCAGGAGTCACCTCTATTCATGGGACACTTGCCAGCCTTGGTCCCTAGGGTGTCCCCAGAAGAGAGGTTCCACAATATTGTGTTTGCTAGGCTGACCTACACAAACTTGGAATAAAGCGAAAATTTCACCACATATGCCTCTCAAAACAGCTCTTTCCAAGCGCGAAAATCACTCTACAAATGACGCATTCTGATTGGTCGAATCTCGTGACGCACACCGCCTGGTGCAGGACTATATGCCGGGTCTAATTTGCAGGTGCGGGTGTGGGTGCAACTGAAGGTTCTAGGACTAGCAATAACGTTTAAACTACAGGAATAGATACAGTTGAAGCTCTCCTTGTGTGACCACTCTCTTAAGCAAGCAGCTCTAGTTATGACTACCTTGTTGAAACTGTGACTAAAAATTTGTAATAAAAAGCTCTTGTAAATGATTTTGGGATTACCCATTCGAACTTTTCATTTGTTTTTAAGTTCTTGTTTGCGACCACTCAGCGTAATTCATATAAATCAACACCGTCACCAGATAAAACACGAACTGTGAGTGTCATTAACGATTTCAAACTCTTGTGATCTAGATCAACTCACTCTTGCACTAATATTTAGATTTGCGGTCATTTTGGTCTAAAATACTGGAAGTCAGAAATCAGTGCACGGTAGAGAGACTCGGAGACACGGCCAACATAACTTTGTATGCCCAAAGTTTCGACACATCACTGAAGTGGGAAGGTCTTTTAGTGTCATTAGTATAAAGTTGTGGAACAGTCTGCCCGATGACATGAAAAAGAAACAGAGATTCTTATGTTGATATTGATAATTTTGAAGCCTTCATAGCTCAGTTGGTAGAGCATCGCACCGGTAATCGCGAGGTTACGGGTTCAAACCCCGTTGAAATCCTGGATTTGTCTTTTTTTTTTTTTCAGGCTTCTCTACGCAATTGCATAAATTGCGTTAACTGCGATGATCACTTCTCCATTTCAAATCTTTTATTGTTAGGTTAGTTAATTTAGTTGAAGGCCACTGGCATACCAGCTTCTGCTCTTATGTGACAACTTATTTCGCTGATTCTCATATGTACATGTATAACAGTATTTACTGTGTACATGTATAACTGTACATGTATATTCATATTTGATATTAATAATTTTTAAGCACTATTTTATCTATATACCTGCAATTTTTAGGTTGGCTTAGTTGGAGGGCCACTGGTTTATCAGCTTCTGCTGTTTACCCTCTTTTTTAAATAATAAAGTTGATTGTTTGAAGTAAAGCTTAGCCGTGTCTATATCAGATATAAAGATTCTCAATGAATATCAATTTCTTTTGTTTTTCCTTTATGACTTATTGATGAGTTTCTAAAGCTCTCGTAAGTGACCACCCTCTATTGTTTTACCATGCAGTTGCTTACGAGTGCTCATTCTCATCAGCTACCAGCTCTAGTTATGACCATTTTTTTTAATGTTCGAGGTGGTTGCTTCGACTGAACAAAAATGTAGTCATAACTGCAAAGTAAGCCATCCCTGCAGGACTATAGGTAGTAATGGGTTGCTAGCGATTTGTGCAAATTATGAGCCCTATTCAAGATTGGTGGGTTTCGATCCTAAGCATTGTCATGTGGTGGCTTAGAAAAAATAAAAAATAAGTACTTCCAATAGGAGTTGAACCCATGACCTTCTAGTTACTAGCACGGTTCTCAATAGAAGCCAGCACACAGAGATTGATTGCTGCCTACTTTGGAATTTGTAGCCACTTACGTTGCATTCTATTTTAATTTGCTACTTTTCTCTTCTTCATTTCTGCTCAAGCCTTCTACCTATCCCTTTCATCTGATTTTGAGTTTTCCTTATCATATATTGTACAAAATTAGTGAAACAATCAAGAACAAACAAGTTAACTTGCTGGTGCTTCAGTACTTGACAAAATTGGCCCAGCCCTTCATGGTAAAACTACACAGTCCTACAAAGTTTTTTTTCTGAATTTGACTATTCAAGTTCACTCCTGCATCATCATGCGCTGCTGAAGTGCACCAATGTTCAAGTTTTACTAATTGGTTAGTAACTAAAGAGATGCATTGCATTAGAATTACCGTATACAACATTAGACTGTTTACCATTATGTAGACCTCAAGTGGAAAGTTTGTTCCACTGATGAAAGTTTCTCAAACAAGTTGAGAGATGTGCTGTGTAGTAATTCTGTAATAGTCGACAGCTTTTTCATGTGTAAGGGCGAAAATAATTAAGAAGAAAAATCAAAATGTGACATTTAAAAATGCTCAGAACCCCTAGAATTGAGCATGAACTGCTAAAACTATTACTTCAAATGAGCAAACAATAATTTTGTCATCTAGGAAAGAAATAAGTAAGTTTATCTACAATTTAAGCATAGGAGTTTACCAGTAAATAAAACTTCTCTGATGTACAATAGGTACTAACCTCCTCTTCTACATCAATATGGCCAATCCAAGATTCTCGATTCATCATCATGGTGGAAAGATTGGAGGCAATGGTTTTCTCGTAATCTCGTAAATGTGTCAGAAACACATGGCACCTGTCATTAGAGATGTCACCTTCAGTTCCGACAACTTGAATTTCCTTCAAATAAACAAGTGCCCTCTCCCACTTTGTCACATGGTGTGACTGTGGAGAGTATGGCTTGTCATAATACTTTTGTTGTTTCAGCTCACAAAGGGGGACATAAGTGTGTCCACACCTGCGAGTCACCTCTGATAGTGCATTATACATGTACAGGGCATCTTGCTTGTCAACAGGCATTCCACTCAGAAGATCACACTTAATAAATCCTGATAGTTTAGCCTCAATGCCTGAAATGTGAAACTGATTTTTCAGGACTTTTCTGAAGCCAAAAATCCATGGCTCACTGCCTAATGATTCATTCATTCTCTGCAGGATATGTAATCCAACAATCCCATCACCAAAGAGTGAACAAGCTTGGTTAGGAAAGAGACGATGGGCATATTTGGTGAGCTCTGGAACATGGAGAGCCTTTCCTGTTGCTGTTACAAAATAAAAATAAAGATAAACTCAAACCTCCAACCCAAAACAACAAAATTTTCCCAGTCAAAGCCATGTAGTTAGAAGGTCTCATAAGCTACCCCTCCTGTAAGCAACCATGACCACTTTTGGGCTGATGGTTTGATAATTTTCCATTGTTTTTCATCTTGTAAGCAACCCCTCGACTCATGGCCTGATCTCTACACCATTGTGTACTATGCTACTCAGAGCACATGAAGAACTTTTAGTGAGAATCCAGTTAGAAAATGCCTGAAATTAAATAAATATTCTCATCTAAAAAGTAGATGTATCAGGATCTCCTTGTATAAGGGACTCGTGTGAACCGACACTTGTAAGCGACCACTAACTCGTCACATTTTGGGTGGTCGCTTAATTACGGGAGGTTGGACTGTGTATTGTGTGTGCCCTCTCTCCTGAAATAAATTCGCCCATGAAATTTCAATTGCTCTGCAATGCCTTATGACTCCTTGAAAACTCAACTGAGCTACATTTAATCATGGCACGATCCACCAGATATATCGTAGACACAAATCGGTATATATTTTGAGGAAAATTGGCTTTGTTTATGCGATTTATATGATGAAAGCAAAGCAAGATATGATGAAATGTTTGTTTTAACTTTACTCTGACTCTTAATTTAAATCTAAATCATAGAGAAAAACCTGGTCACCAAAGTGGTGACTAAACCAGAAGAAAATGAGGGGAAGGAGGAGAAAATGTTAGTCGTATTGGCGACCATATCAGTCACAATTTCAAGCCCTGCTCTTGAGTGCTCTCCAAACGTCCACAGTGCTCAATATCTTCACACACCAAAGCTGAAGCATGAACTCTTATTGTTTTATAACATTATAAAAGTGATCAATGCAGCAGTTAATTTAAAAATATATTGTTTAGTGCACGCTCAAAGCAGTACGCGTCAATGTCTATGTGACTATATCATTTTTTTACCTCAAAGTTATGTTTTTATATTGAAACCGACAGGAAGTTTACTCAAGTCATTTACGAAAACTCCAAAAAAGATTGTAAAATCTATATTGAGGTGCCAGAAAACTATTAATTCATCAAAAATTTATTTCCGAGAGAAACAACTGCAAAGAATGATCTGTACATGCCTGCAGCTCGCGCAGATTACAACAACAACAACACTCACCTCTTTTCCCTATTATCGGCAAATAATCTCAAAAGTTTTCTCTTAAATTTACCTTATAAAACACTTGGTAAATGCTTCATCGTGTTCTGTTGAGTTGTGGATGCACTTGCGCCGAGACATCTTAGGAAGTTTGCTAAGCTCAAAGAACTTGAGGGATAGTTTATTGACATCATCACCATGCTCAATGGGAATATGAGCACACTCACGCTGTTGAATTTGATTAGGCGAATATTCCAGCTATGTTGTCATTTTAATTCATCATTATTCATTCAAAACATTTCTCCATTTCTGATTGGCTAAAATCCCATGCACAAATCATCATAACCAGCTACTGTCGACCAAATTTGGAAGAATTTTAAGATATGTGAAATGATGACATCAGTTTTGCAGCAAAATTGCCAGATTATTAGCGGAGCTCTAAGCGCGCGCGTGGGCAGAGCCCCATAGCTTAGTAAATCTACCCATCCCAGAAAATTTGGTAATCACGTGACCGTACACCAACCGACCGCCGTCTGTCCCCACCACAGGACAACCAATGTTTACTTTCACACTTTCTAACTACTTTGGGAGCCCAGGAGGAAACTGATTGCACATCAATGTTGTGATCAATTGACAGCTGTCAAAACAAGGTATCCACTGGCCAGTATCACCTGACCGTATCGCGGGCTCAGGTGTCAACCCATCGAGGTCGAGTACTTTTTTGAAGTTATCCACTGACAAGTTACTGGTTTTCAAATGATTGCAGGCTCAAGTTTATTATATTTTTAAATCTATATGAAATATGCTGTGTTTATATCATGATGGCCCCGCACTATTAAGAGTTTGATTTCAAACTAACCATGGACGCGAAAATTCAGCAAGTTATTTAAAAATAAAACACAAACAGCGGTGTATGTATGTTGCGTAGCATACGAAACGTCAAGTTATTAAAATGCGTAAGTCTGATATGTTTATCACCGCTGTTTGTGTTTTATTCCTCGTTAAACTACGATGGCCCAAGAACAAAAGCCTTTATTTAAAAATACAGGCGGGGAAGACCTTTTCTTACCTAGGTCACGCGTTGGTCACGCTCTACGCCCAATTTTTATGCTTTGATTGGTCAAAATTTGACTGGTGAGTTCATGCGGAAAATTTATGCAGCATCTTGAAACTTGTTCACTTACTTGTGATGTTTTTAACTGTCTTTTTCCACTGGATGTACAAAATGAAATCAGCTGCTATCAAGTCTGTTATTCATGGCTAGTTTGTTCATTGGTTTTTTGGTTGAGAGATAAGTCGCTTGTCAAAGTTAGAAATCCGATTTCGGATGGCATCGTTTTCGTTTTTCACCTTGCTTGATGCGTATTAAAGAGGATTCAAAATTCTCAAGCGATTCTCGCGTTACTTGATAGCTTTCAGGAGCTGCATCTTGAATGGTAAACATGAGTAATGATTGCATTTGATGTTTGTTTTTTTTTATATCTAATTTCATTTAGTCGAGTACAATTTATGCGGCAAGTTTATGCACATTTGTAAGATTTGAGACAATGAACCGACCTAATATCAGGTTTGCAGGGTTTGATATAAGTTTACAGAACTTTAAAAAGCCTTTAGATATATTTTCACACCGCAAATAGAAAGAAAACGTTCCGAAGAATATTTAGTTATAAATTTGGCTGTAGAAAGAAAACTTTGAGCAATTTTCTTGCCTCGAGTTCATCTTTGAGAAAAGCAAACACCGCGAGGCTGGCTTAAAACATAAACTTATTAAGCTTTAAGACTCAGGATTTTTCAAAACGCTTTAATATTTATCTTCGTGAATGAAAATTGTTGTCTCTGTAAATGTTTAACTGAATTATATTTCTTTTAGTGATTGTTAGTAGTCTCTCTTGCAATTTTAATCGCTATGCTGTTTGTTTTCAGTCGTTTATGAACATCGCTTGCAGGAGTTATCTTTTTGCCGTGCGTATCAAACGTTTTTCAAGATTACACATCGTTACAAAAACCCTTAAATAAAAAAAAATTTATTTATGTTGAAGCATAACTCTACTAATGTTCACTGCAAATTTGGCGCTCGTTAAAAGTGAGAACTGGCTGACCGTATAGGTGATTTTGGAAATTTTTTAACGGTTTCGCTTAAAGCCGACAATTGATCGTCCTGAATATTGACTGAGTGCAATTTGTCCTGAAAAATTGTGAAATACTGCATTCTGCCCGAGGTCTGTATGATAAATAGTACTGTCTCACCTCAGATGTGATGTGTAAAAAGTATAAAAGATTGGTTTACACATCCCCGGATTTGTTTTGCAAGATTTTGTAAAGTAAACTTGTCGAAAGCAAAAAATTCGGCCTGATATGTTTTCCAAGAATTTGTTTTCCAGGTATAATTCACTGTGATCAAGAGCCATTACGGCTCTTGAATGTGATCGAAGATGATTGCTATTTTTGGGTGTTTTATATGGCTATCAACTCGATGTAAGATGTTTCACTCTAAAATCACTTAGCCTTTCCCTCAAAAGTCATATGAATTTCCCCTTAAGTTAACTGATTTGTAGATTACAAGTTTATTGTTTGACTTAAATAATAAATTTATTAATGGAGCTTCGCTTTTAGCCCTGGCTAAATCTATATATTATGGAGATGAGGCTGAGTCTGTTTTGGTAGTGAATACAAAATGGCGGAACATTTCACTCATTTCATGTGGAAGAAATTGGTGAACTATTGGCTGAAGACATAGCAAGAACAGCAAGAAGACAATGCGACGGAAGACATCTGCTCTTCGGAAAATATTTGCAGAACTGAAAAATCCTTTATCTCCTAAACTTGCCGATAAACACACACTATCGAAGACAAACTTAAAATCGATGGAGGTAAGCATGTTTTAGCTTGTTTTTAAACTAGGAATTAATTATTATTGAATTCGGCTTTTGTATCATCTTGCGGTCTCGGCGCAAGACACCCTCCTCGATCTCCATTCTTCAGATGATACTTTAGCCTGCGAACGGCAGATGTATTTCCAGTTGTCGCCTCTCTCCCTCCGAAAAGCGACCACCGGAAATATGTCTGCTGTTCGCAGGCTAGACCCACTACTATATGTACTACACTTACTACATATAAGCTACATGGGGTCAAAGTCTCAGGACATTTCATGGGGTCATACATGAACTACTGATCCTAGATGATACTCATTGCTAAGGATTTCAAGATGAAACATGCATGTGCCAATAATAGATTATCTATCAACATTTTACACCCACAGACTTTCCTGATCATTTCCTTGTATATATCGATTAACGTCATAATATATTTAGGAAAACTTACATGAACTTTGCAGGGATTTCATGATCTGTTCCGCCATGTTGCCATTGTCTTGCCCGCTGTTGGCGAACTTTGCTAGGTTATCCTGTAGATCAACCAGTGTGGGTCTAAAATTACTTCTTTTAATGAACTCCACCAGTTCTTTGGCATATGCATCTGCAACTCCGCAGCCTTTAATTAAGAACAGGGATAAAATATCTTCTCCTACAGCATCGTCAGTTCTGGAACTGTATGAGGGACGAGAAGAAGCCACTTTCATGTTCCTTGAAGACTTCTTGACATTTGTTTGGATCTCAACCTTCCACCAAGGATGTGAAAAAAGCGGATCGAACTGAGCTCGAACGCGCCATTCGTTGGTCGCTGAGGCAGCTCCGTTCGCTGGAGAGAGCTCTTGCATCCTTTTCACGACATAACGGAGTTTATGTGACGAAGAACAACACATTTTTTCCGCGGCGATCTTCTGCATGTCCTGAAGATCATGATCTTCGAAGTCATCATCGCTGTCGCTTTCACCGCCGCTTTCGGCATCAGATTCATTCTTTTTGGGTGGAAGAACAAAGCCCACAAACAAAGCCATGTGAACGGCTAAAAACTGAGCTTCAAATTAGGATCGATTTAAACAGAAACCGACAACATCATCATTCAACGCCGGACGATGTTCGCGCCAAAATCACGCAGAGAAGTTCAAATGATTGGGGATTGGGGAGAGAAACTCATGACGCCGGCGGTAATCCAGCGGTTAGCAATATTCTGAATTGGCAATAGCGGTTGGAAATGACCTGAAAAAGAGGGGGAAAAATTAGTGTAAGTTAGTAAAATATTCATGTTTAAAAAAATTTTGCAGGGGGTTTTGCGAAAAAATTAATGCAAATACTCAGGCTAGACAATCGGCTCCTAGGCTAGAGTGACAAAAAATAACAACCTTTGAGTCCAGAGTTCCACTCCATGATTAAATAAAATCCCCGGGAAATACATACATCAAACAAAAGAAGCAAGGCTGATTTTACATTCGAGAATATATAATATATATATATTTTTATCAATATTTCGGAAGGCATGGCCTTCCTTCTTCAGGGTCTTACAAATATGTTTACATATGTGTTTTATATTTTCACTTATTTCTGATGGGATCCTTTACGGTAGGATCTGGTCCTTGATTCAAAAATTGAATCTATAAAAAGAGTCCAACAGCTAAATTATAAGCTGAATAACCTGAGAGAAAAAATGTCTTAATTCCTTTAAAGCAAGTTTGGCCTTAAGCTAAGATAATAGGGAACTTAAGAACCACGACGACGGCTTTGTCGACGACGACCGGAAGTAAGTTACAGTGTACTGCGCAAGCGCGATTAGTAAATTTCGTCGTCGTGGTGTCGTCGACGACGCCAAACATAAGGGACCTTAAGCAAGGACGACGACGACGCCTGTCAAAACGACGGTAAAAAAATGAATTTGCGTTCTTTCAAACTTAATCGCGTCTATTTGGACCCGCCCAATATGTCAAATGCAGGCGACTTTTCCTGGAGTTGAATTCTTAAGGATTTTATTCAGGTTCAAAAAGAGGAAGGAAAATTCGTCGTCGTATGTTCACGTCCTCCATAAAGCAGCAAATTAGGAGGTTTCACGTCGTAGTCGTGCAGTGGACGTCAAAGAAATGTACTAAAAAGCGTGATGCACGTGGAGAGCTGTTGTTTTGATCATTAAACCTATTGTTTTTTTTAAGTCGTCGTTGTGGTTGTCGTCGTAGTTGCTTAAGATCCCTATAGTAGAATCACGTCGTCCTGCAATCCACAAGCTTCGGCAGGTATAAATCCACTGTTTTAAGCGATTTTTGAAGTCCTTTGCATTTCTTTATTCTCGTAAATCCAGGTATCGTTCTCTTTTTCTCCTAACAAGCGATGTTGATTGAAATGAACAATCGACTAATGAATTGTTTTTACTTCGAAGAATGACAACAGCTGTGGAGGCCGAGCGAGCGCCATACTGACGAGCCCCCAAAAGGGCGAAACAGCTGTCTATGGCTACAATCCCGCTCTGTTTTGAGTTCTTTCGGTGTCGTGTTGATGTCTTGCACAGTTAATTTTCACGTAGTACGATCAGCATTGCAGTATTCTGCTTGCAGAATGTAATATGTCTACATTATTATTTTTGCTGATCAGGTCTTTATAGATCCTACGTTCTTCGGCATATTCGTTTGCGGTCCTTTGCAGTTAGCCTGAATTTCATCCGATTACTTCGAGTCGTAAGTTACTCCCTCAGTTGTTGAGAGGAGAAAACGACTCGAAGCAATCGGATGAATTTCAGGCTACTTTGCAGTCCCTTGTGGTTAATGTTTGTAACCAAGACAGAATGATTATTCATTCTCTCTTGATGTTAGAGTATTTGTCCGGCAGACTGATATGAACCTGGCAGTTCCCATGTTCTCTAAAATACTCGTTGTAGACATTACGAGACCTTAAAACCTGCTTATATTTGACAATATCTCGGTGCAAGGCCAATAAAGCTTCCAAAAAAATACTTCTTTCGTACGGAGCCTCCCTGTATACGCCATCACATGGAGTACCCCCCGGGCTATTCCCCTCCCCCACCCTACTCCTGGGTTCAGGCTCTTTGCCTCCGATTAGTTTGTTTGTTGGTTTTTTTTTTTGCCCCTTCCCTCCCACCACCCCAACCCTCGTTGCCTAGTTCCAGTCCTACCCTCGCGCGCAAGTTGTTCAATTGGTTTTATCTACCAGTACACCACTGAAGTTTACTGAGCAGATACACCGTCACTTATCTTCCGATTTCCTTGCACAAATTTCACGGTAGCTATGAACACGAATGCCACGGTTTCAAAGCATCAAGATATTGTTCCTTCTGGTGCTGATGATATCTGGCGAAGTAAACAGTTTTATTCCGAAAAAGCCACGCCGAGAAAGGAGACGAAGACCCTTACCTACCACTCAACGGTGCATTGTTAGCGGTGAGAATAACATATTTTTTAAGTAAGGGAGAGGTTGTTAATGCAATTTAAAATCGTGTAAGTATTATAAAGTAACAGCTAGTAGAGAAAACGCGCACACACAACACTTGCGTCGCTCCACAACTTCTTTTGTGCACGTCGGTGCCACGATAGTGACTGTGTCAATAGGATGTTAATACACTTGACCTATCCCATTACTTGATGAGCCCAAGAATTTCTTTTCTCGACACTATTGTAGACGGGCTGAAATGCAAAACCAAAAAAAGACGAAAATTCTCATAAACAAAATGAGAATGACTTAAAAAGGCCGTCAAGAAAACCGAATTAACCTTCGAATCAAGTGTTGCCTTCTAAATAGTTCAACAAATTTCAGTCAACAGACATTTTTGACTAAAATCGTTCACCCGGCCAGCTTAACAGCCGAGCAAAAAGCTAAAATGCTAACAAGGCCTAACAAGACAACCAAAATCTCACTCATGATAGCTGTTTCCCTTTGAAGAGGAAAAGCTACAATGTATCCAAAGACGATTGTGAGCAATCAGGGGTAGCTGCGGGATCGATTGATATCGAAGTATAACCTTAGACACTGAAGGTAAATTATTCCAACGTATATAAAACAACATGGTTGAATCTACGCAAGCATTATAAACTGAACATGAAATCGTCAGTCACAGTTTGATTCTCTGGACCACTTTTCCATCTTACATATATCTCTTGCTAAAAACCCGACACATCCTTTTAAAATAGTTTAAAAAGCCCTTGACTGCCCAGTTCCTTAACACCGCGTGATCTCGATATGAGTTCTGTAACCCTAGACTTATCCGCATTGAACACTGTGATCGATGTGCACATAAAGATTGGTGATTCAAAAGGCATTTTGAGACGCATTGTGCGATTTTAATATTTCTTTTTAGTCCAGTTTGCCCTTCGCTTATCAGCCGCATATTTTGCTTTTCAAACACAGTTTCGAGGAACTCTAAAATTACTTCGCTGGTCCAAAAAGGAATACAGACCGAGCCTGTGTACATTTTTCTGAGGCTAAGGTGGCGGGGGGTGGGGGGGGGGGGGGGGGGATACTGGAAAACGTACAATTTTAAAGAAGCGAAACGCGTATTTTTTACATCGCTAACCATAACTGATTAACACTGCTGACAAATCTCTCTAAGCATGTATTAATCGCATGTAAAACCATCTGCTATAGCATACAGCTCTTCAAGGGGCTCCCGGCTGCAGTCAGCAGGAAGATTTTTTGCGGAAAATCAAGACCCTTATCTCATAATCAAAGGAAACACTCTTTCACCTCGTGACCTAAACAAAGGAAATGGACTCAGACAAATTAAGCGTACAGCCAAAATATTCATAGTAGACACACACTGGTATTAAAGCCATTTGCTTTACATTTCCCAAATATCTATCAATACCTATCAATTTTATCTTTTGGTTCTTTGTTATTGACAAACATCATCATAACGTCATCTTCATTATCATTATCATCATCGGTCGGCTACCAGTGGCAGGTGGCCACAAATTTCACCAGCTGCTGCGATCGATACGCAGATCGGCTCCTGTTCATATATTATAAGGACCTCACTTTTATAAGATCCGACATCGACGACGGCAACAAGATGGTCAAAAAGCAATAGGTTGAGATTGGCAAAACAACAACTTTGCACGTGTATCACGCTTTTTTGGCACATTTCTTTAGCTTTGCCGTCACTCTAGGTCACTGAACGACTACGAAGTGAATTTATGCCTAGTTTCACGTTTATGGATGACGTAAACAAGCGTGACGAAATGTCTTTCGCTTGCTGAACTTTAGTGGATATGGTTCTTAGGAGCCTAGGGAAGCTCGTCTAGCAGTTCACTCTGTAATCATCTGATATTTCCCTACTAGCAAGGCAGTTTATTGTTGACAAGAAAAAGTACTCCTAGCAGGTGATTAAATAAAATCGGTCAACTGCGCAGCGCGAGTTTCTGTGGTTGTCCGATTCATTTCATTTATCACTAGTATGATTGATCATGGTGATCATATATTCCAGTTGACTGAGTGGAGTCCAATTCGGAAAACATGCAGCGGGAGTCAATCACCAGTATGAAAACAAAATTTTCATGCAACGTAGCTGACCTGAAAACTGACTGTGTGTCCTTTAAAAATTTATCATTACTTGGAATTTTTAATGGCACATTATTTTGAATCAAGGGAGAAAAAATAATTCTCTCTTAGTTGGAGCTGAGGAGGGTCGGAACCGTGCTCAAACTGGTCTGGACTGATCTGAACCCCCGATGGTAAAATGAGGAAAAAACGCGTAAAGCAAGCATGATATACACATGGGTGCCATGCATATGGACGTGTCCCTAAGTTATATGATCTATAAAAACACACATGTTGTTACAATATTGATAACTCAATGGATAACTTAAGTTCTATTTCCGGCTGTTTTCATTGCTTTTACATGTATGATAGCACAAACCAAACCTTCGGATAAATCGTTTCCTTTCAGTTGAGAACTTTTATATGATTAGGGGATGGATGTTTTATGTTCAACGATATTCTATTCCAGAGATTAACAGTATCAATTATTACTTTTTTTCTAAGTTTGCAAGCGCAGCAGGCAAAATTCTTCAAATCGGACAATCTGATTGGTGCCGGATATCCATTAAAAAAAATCTGTTCAAATGCGCTTGTTTGTAAAGATGTTATGAATTGCGAATTAATGTAGCTCAATTTGGGTTTTTAACAAGTGGCGTATTATGGCGCGTTATTAGGGTCAAAATTAATAATGCAAACTTTTTTTTAAGATGACTTTCGAATTGCAACTCTTGTGGCATGATTAATTGCTAATGTAGTTTCTTTTGACATTTTTTGCGAAAACTTGCTTCTTTCTGCACGTTTCATGGCGTACAAGTGTTTTTCTTTACCATTACTTTCCAATTGCAACTCTTGTTACATGGTTAATTGTCAATTAAGTTTTTCTTCACATTTTCTGCGAAAACTTACTTCTTTCTGCACGGTTTATGGCTTGAGACATAAACAATCGCAGGCTATTTTCCGAACATAAGAATGACTTTACACGCAAGATTATTTCCGAAATATCAAAACTCTTACCAAAAACATTCTTTATAAAGCTCTGTTTCTAATACATCAACGTAAGACACCCGCAAGCGATAAAAAATACCAGCATCGAATTACTATTGAAATACATGTCTTACCGCAAATTTTCTGCGAATTAACTTACCACCCAAATTTTCTGCAAAAAATCAACCAGGCGTTGCAGTCACGTGATCTATCCCAGGATACCTTCGGATCGCTTCCCTCGACCTAGACCGGCCGTACTGCTGATTTTTTGTTGAATCTTCGTCTACATCTCATCGACCTCTCTAGGAGACTAGAGCAAGATTCAACTGATGATGTCGCGGACTACGTATTGTACCGATTGCAACAAGTAGCTCGTCATTTGTCGAGGATAGCTGCCAGTGCCACTGGAAATGTATTTGAAATTGGCAGCCTGTGTCCTTTGTTGTACGTTCTAAGGGATCGGTTGGTCGTCCTAGGCTCAGTAATGGTTGTTGTTTTATTAAATGCCAGTTTTTCGTGAGAATTTGTTGCCTGCAGTGCAGGCGTTTTCTTTGGGTGCGCAATTTGCTCGCGAAAGCTCCCTGAAGAAAGGAGGAAATGGTGCGAGTCAAATGGAGCAGGGAGGGGGCGAGGAGAGAGAAGAGAAAACGCCTGCCCGAAAACACTGTGAAAATGAGAAACACCCCCTAATTAGACGCGCGTGACCGCTCTTCCGGAAATGAGTAGCCGACAATAACAAAACAACCAAACAGTCGCTCCAGTACAAAGACTCGCATTGTCTTAAGAAAAACAATCTGGGGTTTATCGTTGTTTTTATATTGACTGAGCCACAATGCAATTCTCCACAGCTGATGAAGCTTCAGTTTAAGACGCAATTCATTCTTCTAAATTCATCTCTGTAAATCGCTATCCGTCGGAGTTTAACATCCTGCAAACAATTTAAAAAACTAACGAGCTGGGCCCAGCGTGATACAACATAGCAGGAAAACATCACATTCTCGGACTAGAAAGAAAATTGCTTAGTTATTCAGATCATGAGGCACTTTGGACAAAAATAAAGAACCTAACAGCCTTATTTAGCGACAAAAAAAGGCTTAAAGCTTCAAAACAGGTTTTGTGTCTCTTTCGAATCTTTCCCCTTTGTAGATGTAGGTGTCCAAGAATGTTGTTTCCTTATCGGAAATTTCAGCCGTAAATTTGATCGTAGGGTGATGATTGTTTGCTTGTTCAATGAAATGTTCTATTCTGTCTCTGTTTGTAGTCCAGAGAGAGAAGATGTCGTCTGTGTAACGTTTCCAAACGAGCGGTTTAAAAAGGTTTTGGCTTAAGGATTCCCGTCTCTACCTTGTTCATGAATATATTAGAAAAGGCGACTGCCATTTTCGTGCCCATGGCCGTACCATTTGGACTACAAACAGGGACAGAATAGAACATTTCATTGAACAAGCAAACAATCATCACCCTACGATCAAATTTACGGCTGAAATTTCCGATAAGGAAACAACATTCTTGGACACCTACATCTACAAAGGGGAAAGGTCGGAAAAATTCGAAAGAGACGCAATCCTTGATGTGAGTACTCATTTCAAACCAACTGAGACATTTCAGTATACCCATTTTGCTTCCTGTCACCCGCAAGGAGTTAAAAAAGGTTTCATTAAAGGGGAAGCCCTCCGATTCCTCAGAACAAACTCTTCCAAAATAATATTCGAAGAGAAAATTGCAAATTTCAAAGCGCATCTGCTACAGAGGGGTTACCCAGAGGATCTTATAGATCGTTTTCACGTGACGTCACATGCCTTCCGGTCGCCATATTGGTGGACTACTTTTCCCGCGGAAGTTTAAAAATGGCGCCCGATCCTCAAGAGAATGTAGTGAAATCAAGCGAAAATATCGAAGAAAAAGCTCCCATACCTCTTTCAGAGTATGCTAATAAGTTGGAGCCAAAGGTCAAGAAGCGGCATGTCGAAAAAATTTCGGTTATTGGAATAGATCCAGTGCTAATCGAAGGCAACGAGCCCGATTGTTTACCTCCGGTCGAATCGACGGATCTTCTATTTTACCTCGTACTCGAAACAAGCTATTACACAAAACAGCAATTCAAAGCTTTTAGAAGCCTACAAGCGTACAACCAGATGGTTTCTGGATTTATTGCGAGTGTTCAGGGCCTCATAATCAAGGATAATTTTGTAGTTTTAGCGAAGGTACGACATTCTCAAAGAATGAACGACTCATTGATTCCAGTGTGGAACATTACCGAAAAACAGGGAACTGTTATTTCTGCTCATTGCTGTGGCTGTAAGGCTGGTCTCGGGGAATCCTGCTCACACGTAGCCAGTGTGCTCTTTTACCTTGAAGCATGGACAAAAATACACGGAAAACTGTCTTGCACGCAAGTGAAGTGTTCATGGCTTCTTCCTTCGTATGAAACAGAAGTCGAGTACGAAAGAGTTCGAGACATCAATTTTACTTCAGCAAAGAAAATGAAAACTGACTTGGATGCAACCTTAGATAAGGTTTCGGACAAACCGCAAGACGACAACCTTTTGAGAGGAGCAAAAATCGAGTCAAAGTGTGTTCCAGCTCCGTCAGAAGAGGAGATGGATTCTTTCTATGCCGAATTAAACAATTGTAAATTCAAGCCCATAGCCCTCAGTCTAGTCACTCCTTTTGCTGACAGCTTTGTGCGGAAAAGCCGCGAAATTCCAACTGTTCATGATTTGTCAGACCCTAAGTATCAGGATCTTGAATATCTCGAACTGCTACAGGTTTGTTTCGAGAAAGAAATAGAGCTTTCTGAAGAGCAAAGATTACAGATTGAGGAGGACACTAGAAGCCAGTCACAGGGAGCTAACTTTTTTAAACATCGAGCTGGAAGGATCGGAGCTTCTCAAAGCAAGCAAGCATCGCATACAAATCCTGCATTGCCTTCTCAGTCTCTCATTCTATCCATTTGTTACCCAGAGTTAAACAAAATATTTTCCAAAGCAATCAAGCATGGGTGTGAACACGAAGAACTAGCAATCAGTGCTTACGAACAAGTCATGAAGCAGAAACACAGAAATTTCAAAATAGTGAAGTGTGGTATGTTCATTAACAAAGAATACCCCTGGCTACATGCCACCCCAGACTTTCTCTGTTCCTGTGACTGTTGTGGGGAAGGCGCATACACGATCATTCGCGAGAATGCTTTCAGTCAAATCGACCCGACTTATCGCAGAAATCCAACGCGATCGCCGTTCAAATGACAATTTTTCCGCTTCTTCTCCTTGGTTTGTGACTACTGATGGAACTCGAGCGAAATGAAGATGTTTGTCTCGAGCGCTTTGGCTTCCACAACCAACTATCATGCAAAAAACCATCTTCACAGTGAAACGTGACTCGGTCGACTCGGTTTGTTTATCCACCAATATGGCGGCTTGACGACGGTTGCTAAGCTTATGGTCACGTGAGTGAAAACGATCTATTAACACAACCCTCTCAGAGGTGAACTTCAAAGACAGGAAACTAGCTTTTCAACAGAAACCAAAGACAAACCAACGAATCTCGCCTTTTGTCACACAATACCAACCATCAGTGCCAAACCTAAAACAAATTCTCATGAAAAACTGGCATTTAATAGAACAACAACCATTACTGAGCGGAATCTACAAAAAACCGCCCCTCGTATCTTATAAAAGAGGGCGGTCGCTCAAAGACATACTCGTGAGAGCCAAACTATAAAAAGGCTATTTTGAACAAACGCTGGGGAGTCGTGTAGGCCTGTCAACCCCATTTTACACTGTACCCAGCATTTGTGAACTCTGAATGGATACTTCGCACAACAGAATCAAGATCATCATCGGACATTTCAGTCAGAGTTCCTCGAATTTAAATATTGAATTCTCGCAGTCGCCTTTTAATGGTACTGACGCTTACACCGAGGGCGTCGGCGATATCTGGAGTTTTCAGTTCGTGTTCGACTAAGTACTCAAGCTGATCTTTGCTTATTTCGAACCTAGGACGACCAACCGATCCCGTAGAACGTACAACAAAGGACACAGGCAGCCAATTTCAAATACATTTCCAGTGGCACTAGCAGCTATCCTCGACAAATGACGAGCTACTTGTTGCAATCGGTACAATACGTAGTCCGCGACATCATCAGTTGAATCTTGCTCTAGTCTCCTAGAGAGGTCGATGAGATGTAGACGAAGATTCTGGAGGGAAGCAATCCGAAGGCATCCTGGGATAGATCACGTGACTGGAACGCCTGGTTGATTTTTTGCAGAAAATTTGGGTGGTAAGTTAATTCGCAGAAAATTTGCGGTAAGACATGTATTTCAATAGTAATTCGATGCTGGTATTTTTTATCGCTTGCGGGTGTCTTACGTTGATGTATTAGAAACAGAGCTTTATAAAGAATGTTTTGGGTAAGAGTTTTGATATTTCGGAAATAATCTTGCGTGTAAAGTCATTCTTATGTTCGGAAAATAGCCTGCGATTGTTTATGTCTCAAGCCATAAACCGTGCAGAAAGAAGTAAGTTTTCGCAGAAAATGTGAAGAAAAACTTAATTGACAATTAACCATGTAACAAGAGTTGCAATTGGAAAGTAATGGTAAAGGAAAACACTTGTACGCCATGAAAAGTGCAGAAAGAAGCAAGTTTTCGCAAAAAATGTCAAAAGAAACTACATTAGCAATTAATCATGCCACAAGAGTTGCAATTCGAAAGTCATCTTAAAAAAAGGTTTGCATTATTAATTTTGACCCTAATAACGCGCCATAGTGTATAGCCTGGGGATGAAAATTACAGTATTGAGTAATCATGTTTTAGAAGTCTGAAATCAAAGTCATCCATGAGTTATTCTCACTTTTTTTATATATAAATTAAGCAAGTTTCGGCTATGAACTGTTCTTTGATCTCATGTTGTCTGATGGCTCGTGTACTTTGCGTTTTGTCTACTTGTCTTAGCTGAACAGTGATCTTAGTTTAATACGCTAAATATAATGCACTATCGCACTGTAACTAATAGAAACTGTTACCCGCTTTAAAATCACCCTATGGCACCTGAATTTAGTCTAATTTAGCCAAAATGGTTTTAAGATACTTTCGAGTTCATTCACTCGTTTTGGTGGTAGGTATATACGGCGAGCCAACTTTGACATTTTTAAATTTTCATATATTATTTCAACAAATATAGTTTCGATTACACTGGACACCAGCCAGTCATTCCTGGGGTCATTTTAAGGTATAGAATGGTTCCTTGAAAAACGTGGGTCTCGGCTTCTCGTCTCTGGGCAGTGTTTGTGGTAGGTCTCAAAGTCTCGGTCTCGAATTTTGAAACCGGGGATCTCGCGGTCTCGCAAAGTCTCGAATTTACCATGCTATACCCCTATTCCACAATTTAACTTTTTAAAATAATCTTTAGCTAGATCTCGCCTCCGATTTTACCTTGCTTTGCCAGTTTTGGTTGCTTTATCAGCTCTATATCCAGGGATTTCAAAATTACCACTGTAGTTATCATTAAGCCAAAAATATTATTAGGTAGTGCCATGTAAATCATTGGAAATACCTTAATAAATTGTTGTTGTTGTTGTTGTTGTCGGTATATAACCTAAGGAATTAAGTAATTTGTCAGTTTATCAATCCGATTTCATGTAGTACCTCTTTCATTTAAATGTAAAATGACTTGATATTTCTTGTTTGGATTATATTTTTGAATTCTTGCAAGGGATCAAAATTGATCTTGTTATTACTCCTGGTTTGATACTCTTTTGTGGCTGTCAAAACAAGCTTAACCGTCTCAAGACACTTTATTCACGGTTTTTCCTCCGTTTTCTATGATTAACTTGTCAACACTAATTATGCATTGCACGAAACCTGCCAGGAGGAAAGGGGTGTTTTATTTTTCTTCCACAGAGATTTTATAATATAATTTAGGGCTACAGAATTAACACCTCTCTTGTTCTGCTTAAAAAGTAATTAAATTAGTAAAATTGGTGTAAAATATGCCTAAAACGTCAACAAAGATAAAATATCTTTGACGCGTCGAAAATTGGTTTTCATTAATTAAAAACATTTTTTTTAAAAAATATCTTTACTATGCATGTTGCCCGTTTTATTCCACCTCTTTCGTCACGCTTTTGCTCGAACCGCAGACTTGAACATCCCATTTATTACAAAAACAGCGTTTAACCAAATTCGTAGAAAGAATCTGTGGGGTGACACGACGGATAGGGTATAGAAATCAGAGTTGAGTTATGGCCTTGAAAAAGTCGTCACTTAGGGGGTGTTTACATGAGAAAACTCGCACCGGCGCGAGTTTCATACCGACATGACTTTTTGATTTCGTATCGCGTTTACATGATGACTGGGTTATTTCACATATGATCTCGTTATTTGAAGGTACACTTCATTTTGATAAAATGCACGTATGATTCAAAATCGCAAACATTAGACCGATTTCACACCGAAACGGGTGGTCGTTTCGTGTTTACATGATACCGTTGCGAGATTTCGTACTGGAGTGAAATTCTCGCCCCGGTGCGACAACCGGAGTGAACTCACGCCGGGGCGACTCGCGCCGGCATGACTTTTTGTGGTGGTATCATGTAAACAAATGTAGAGCCATGAGAGGGAACCGGAGTGAACTCGTCGCGGCGCGAAAGTCGCCCCGGTGTCATGTAAACACCCCCTTACGGAGAAAACTGACGTTGAGGTCTTAATGAAAACTAAAGCACCGAAACTTTGAGAGCACACATATTTCATTTCTAAGTTTAATCATTCACATTTATTGTTTTTCGTATTTTTTCAATACACCCACCAATACAGAAAATATGAAAACAGAAATGATTATTAATTTTATGTCTTTATCATATCACATTTCCAAGGAAATTTATGGAGAATTTGTAGGAGAATACAAAAGGAAGTAGATTTTCTGGGAATAGGTGGCCTGTAGGAATGTTTTAGTGTCTACTCCAGAATAGCTTGCAAAATACAAAAGAATACTGTTCGTATGCATAGACTAACAGTTTCGTGGTTCTACCCTCACACGCGTCCCAGTACAGTAACCCAAAATTTCAAAGAGAACTCCTCCCCCCCCCCCCCCCCCGATCCTGCCCTCCTCTTTCTACCAGTGTTGACGTGATAATCTGGTAGTATATCAGTGTGACGCCTAGTGTAGAATGCCATCGTCTGTTCTTGGCATTTCTCGCCTCAGATGCATGGAACTGACATCGCACGGCGGCGGTTGGAAATCGTCGCTGAACACAATTTGTGCTATGGTTACGAACTTTAATTTGGAGTCTCAAACCATCAAAACACTCTTTCTGTTATTAATGGTCACATTTGGCGAAGTAAACAGTTTCCTTCCAAAAAAGCCTCGTCAAAGTAAGAGACGAAGACCCTTACCAACAAGTTGCATAGTTAACGGTAGGTAAGCACAATATTTAACTCAAATAGGCACAGACGGCATATTGCTGTTGCTCGAAATATCTATAAACTTAACATTAGCACGCGCATTGATGGCGAGCTTGCTCGACAATTCATGCATGGTGCACACTTTTTGACCTGTTGTGTTGCGGCGCTAATGCTCTAGTATATTCGTGACATGTGGCATGAAAAAATCGGCATCACATACTGACAGCTAAGAAAAGGCGACAAAGGGCTTACATGTGATCATCCACGAAAGCTAGAAACGGGCGAACATAAGTTAAGCCCACAAAATCGTTTATCTTAGTCAGTTTACGCTTGTTGGCGTGTTGGAAAAAAAACTCACACACTAGGAAGATATTTAACTGAAAAATAAACATACATGAAGCTGCTTGGCGTTGAAGTGGCGAAAGAGGGTAGATTTCGTTGCCGATCGATGTGAAAGTAAAGTCTAAAAAAAGCTAATATGGTCAATGAAGCTTAATCCAATGAAAAATCTCTACTCGACTCCAACAGAAAAAAAAACAACAACAGCTAGTGAAACACACCAAGAAAAAAAGGCTAGCCAACTCCAGCATTGAAAACAAGCACACACAAATAAATAATAGAATCGCTGGCTTTAGTTTGTAGGTGAGACTGAGGGTTTTTAGGATTAGGTTTGACGAATTTTAAAAGTATTCCTAGTTTCATGTTATGATCGGCCTCCTGTGTTGACTTACAATGTACTCAGTGTTCAGTATTACATTTTACATCACTGAAGAAATCGACGCGTTTTCCAAAAAGATGAATAAGCGACTGTCTCTATGATCCAAAGTTATCTTTGTAACGTAAACTAATCAGGTGTCATACCAACATGCATACCGACTTACAAGCTAGAG
The DNA here is from genome assembly GCA_038088405.1 of Porites divaricata. Classification (NCBI taxonomy): domain Eukaryota; kingdom Metazoa; phylum Cnidaria; class Anthozoa; order Scleractinia; family Poritidae; genus Porites; species Porites divaricata. Next base: position 3,606,231 of record JBBMOI010000014.1, on the reverse strand, counting down.
TTTGAGTAGTTGTCGAGAGTTGATGAGTAACGCATCATGTGCGGAAAGAGAGCTGCTTGACAGAGAAACCCCCCACCGTAAGCTCGCTATGATTTGTCATAATCAACAACTCTATTTTCAACTTGGAGCACTTGAAAAGTTCCTTGTTAGGCCTTGAATGCTCTAAATTTCTATTACCTTTTCTGGTTATGGATTTGACCACTGTAATAGATATCTAACTAAAAATACCCCAAAAAATATATCTACGGTCTTAGGCTCGATTTCCGCTGCTCTCTCAGTGCGCGTGGGCTCATTTCCCGAGCAGCGGCTGGTAATCGAGCCTACTACGGTCTCGCCTTTAACACTTACTTACTTCCGGTCGACGCCTAAAGCCTGGTTTCCATATGATCGTCCGGATCGTCCCGATCGCCCCAGTCGTTTCAAAATATTTCGAGACGATCCAGACGACTGGGGCGATTGGTAGTTTCCATATGATCGTCTCGATCGCCTCAAAGGCAAGAGACGCGGGGTCGTCAGCGATGTTTCTGCGTGTCTTTGGGTCAGACAATAGAATTTTTGCGCGTGTTTTGCAAACAAGCTACATAAATGGATGATTTTTATTCGTAAAGCGAACCTCGTACCTTGGTATCTGCTTTTTCTCTTGATTTTTCGGCATTGAGAAGCTAGAAGAGTTCCCCGAAGACATAGTATCTCTTCGAAAACTTGATGTCACGGACTTTCTCTAATTTCAAATAACCCAAATACGAGCTGCGAACATTTGCATATTACTTTTTCGGCTTCAGCGCCATCCGGGCCGAATTTATTCTCGATTACTGGAATAAAAGTGATGACTTCTGGGATAGCTTTCGATCGTCCCGATCGTCTCAGTCGTCTGAGAGCGTTTCCATATGATCGCTTCAAAATTTACACGATCGTCCCGATCGTCCGGATAGAGCTCAACTCTATCCAAGCGATCGAGGTCGCCTCAGTCGTCCGGGTCGTTTGCGATCGTCTGGGTAGCGTTTCCATATGATCGTCCCGATCGTCTGAACATTTTTCGAGACGACTGGGACGATCCGGACGATCCGGACGATCATATGGAAACCAGGCTTTAACGACGACGGGAAGAAAAATGCCCCCTTATAGCTCGATCTGTGTAAGCAAGCAACTAAGGGCCGGAACGAATATCCTGCTGGTATATGTTAGGTCAATAGTGGATCTATAAACCGAAAATGAGAATATCAAAGTAGAGCCGATACGAATGAAAATTGGCTCTCTCTCTCCCAACCTCGTTCCCAGGTTCTCTCTCCCACCCTAGGTGTCACCTTCGCGCGAGTGGCAATCTTCACGGGCGCGCGTATTTTGCTCGCCCTGCTATGCTATCCCAGAGGAGAATGAAAGACTTACTTGTAGATCTCACTGGTAGATTTGGAAATCAAATACTGAGTAGAATACTTCAGCTTTCCCAGGACAACGTACTAATAGACTTACGCTGATGATGACCTAGTTTCGAAAACGTTTTGATTTATCTTTTTTAAATATATATTTTTAACCTTGCAAAATAGTTCAAACTTAATCAAATTCTTAATTTTTTATGACTTGAATCGATTTCTATACATTATTTGGCAGATTGGTGCAACTAAACGATTTTTCAACTGATATGTATACGTATTTGCTTATTTTAAAAATATGAATGGCCTATGAATGAGCCAACAATTGTTTCGGCATGATATCCTGTGGTGTACGAACACCCTAAAGCGATACTTAAATCAATTAACCCCATGGTCCCACAGTGACTAAGTAAATATAATCAAACCTCGTTAATACGGACCTCAAAGGAACAACAGCAAGAGCCCACATCACAAAGGTAAGAATTGTACGTGAAGTTTTGCATTTTTGCTACGAAAAGAACTGTGCGTATTTGAGAGACGACTGTATATTTATAGAGTTAGGACTTACATGAAGTTTGCCTCTTTCGTAATTCGCAAGATGTCTGGACATATAGAACTTAAGATAGCACTAACACTAAGTTTGGTATCTTTGGGACAAGAAAACTGCTTGTAATAGAGGGCGTATTATTGAGGTAGGGTTTGTATGATGTTTGCTATCTTTGGGACCAAAATAATTGTCTGTATTAGAGCGCGGTACCTATTGCAGACGTTTCCGCACCAAGGAGTCAACTGAAGTGTGTTTTCAGACTTCACTCCTGCAGTCCTTTTGTTCTTTAGTCCATGAAAAATTAAATAAAATCTGGTCTTAAAATGAATGCTTCCCCAGACCCACCGTCCTGTACTTGGTTGTTATGTAACAACTACAGATAAAGATATACACAAAGTTGCCCGCGGATATTCTAAAGTTTAGCCGTTTCCAACACGCGCGTTAATACGAACACTGAAGCCTGGCCACATAAGGGGCAATAACAATTGCCAGTAGGGTGTCCTTATTAAGAGGTTCATGTTAAATCAGTCAAAAATACACTTTTTATTTGACCAAAATACCGAAGAAACAAAACAGGGCATGATCATCGTCCAATTAAACATTTGGCTTCACAAAGCTGCCATTCCGCGGTTTATGTCCATGTTAACATCCAAAAGTTGCTCTTTTATACATTACATGTAATCATATATCGTTCTCTGCATAACTCGTTTGATGCCAAAATAATCTGAAACTGACATCTTCTGTTCATCCTAACCAGTGCACCAATGTACTGTAGCGCAGGGAAAATCGACATGCTGTCAACTGAAGGTTTTTTCCTTCAAAAAGGAAAAGTTTATTGCAGCAAGCAGTTGACAGTTAAGTGCCAGGCAATAGGGACACTCGAACTGTCAATGAAAACCTGTTGATTGGGCAAGAAAACAAGTGACGTCCGTTGTCCTCATTAACGGGTGTCTGTATCAAGCGGGTTGATAGAGAAACGGTGAGGATTTTTCCCCAGGGACAAATTAAACTGTCCGTATCAAAAGGGTGTGAGTATAGGAAAAGGTGTTGATAAAGCGGGGCTCGATCGACTGCCCGGTTTATGAGTTCTTAGTCAGTGTCCCCAACCCGGGTGGGGGGGGGGGGGGGGGTATTTAACAAATTTTTATACGGGGAGGCTCCGCCCTGAGATCCAGCCCCTTACCCTTGTATACACCATTTTTCACGAAAAAGGTACCCCCCCTTTCGTATTCCTTCTATTGAAAGTGATACCCCTTTCACATACCTTGTTTAGGACTTTGCAACCCTTTTAACTGCTGTAAGTGCACTGTCATTTAAAAAGGAATCAGTCACAAAAATAGAACGTTTTCTCGACTTTATAAAGCCATAAAATTCATCTGTCCGGCTATTTGGCCCTTTCACAGACCCAAATGACAGATTTCCCTACCCTTTCATGGTACTTCAACGAGTAAAATTCAGGTCCTACCCTCTCACACACCTGAATCCTGAAAAAGATACCCTTTTCAGGCGGAGCCTCCCCGTAAAGGCCATTATAGAGAGTCCCCCCCCCCAAAAAAGAGAGGGGGGCAAAGTGTTTGATCTCCTTGGAAATTTCTAAAGGAAGCTCCTTCTATTTTTTCGCTCATGTCAGACTCACTATCACTTTACCCCTATTACGAAAGGTGCCAGAAATCAGTTGAGTAAAAATAGTTTCTGTGATCAGTTAGTATCGGCACAATACCTTCAATCAATCAATCAACTTTATAAAAAGAGGGTAAACACATAACAGCAAAAGCTGATAAACCAGTGGCTCTCTACCAAACTACGTAAGCGAAAAATTACAATAATTATTTACAATAAGATACCTAGGCTTAAAAATTAAAATAATTATCTACAATAACATAAAAATATTTACAATAAGATTTCAAAATAATCAATATCAGTATAGAAATTAATGAAATAAGTTTCAATGCATTCTTAAAGGATAAAAGACCGTTTCTCCTTTTAATTTTATCTGGCAGACCGTTCCACAACTTTACACTACTGACTCTAAAAGATTCCCTCCCTCCCCCGCTTGGTGCTGAAACTTTGGGACACAAAGTTATCATATTGGCCATGCCTCGTCTCTCTACCGTGCACAGTTTTGTTCGTAGTTAAGAGATCAGCAATGAACAAGGGCGATTCACCTTGCAATATCTTATAACTTAAAACACACTTATTTATCTCAAGTTAACGTCTTCAAAAAACGGCAGCAGCCACGTTAGCTTCTTAAAATTTTCAACGGTCCTCGATCTTGAATCTTCACTGAGGATTATTCATTGCAGACCCTTGGCTAAATGATGAATGAACGATGACGGGCAAATTTTAATGAATTATCGTCCATACCATAGTAAACTGACCAACCCCCAAATAAAGGAAGCCACCCTTAGCTTGCAAACCTATTTTGGGACCGAGTCGTTTGTATTGATCTGCGAGGCTTTCCCACGCTATCAACACTCTATTAGCCGAGCATGACTAGGGTCTTTATGTTTGTTTTATCTCGTAGTTTTGTGGTTGTTTTTATTATACTTTTATTGAATATTATTTTGATTATATTAATTGATTTTTGTTATCTCAGTTTATCGTGCTCGATGGAGTCCCTTTTGCAGAACAATAAAAGTTTTGAAATAGATGAATAGGTTAAGTCAGGTCGGTAAGTCAAGAGTGAGTTGCTGTGGATTTTAAGTTGCAGAAAAAGACTCAGCAAAAGCAATGGTGTATTATTTAATATAACAGGACCAAACCTTTGATCGTTAGTTCACGTTTGCTTCATCGAGAAGAAAATATTCAACTGAAAGCCGGACTCATCTTGCGCGGACATGTTGTATCACAGTCGAATAAAAGTGGCAATTCTGATGTGGACGGTAATATTTGGCGTGGACGAAGTGAGCAATTTTCTAGTTCGAAGAAGACGTCCTCAAAGGCCCGTTCGACCATCTCAACAACGATGCATTGTCAGGGGTAGGAAAATATATATATTTTAGTACTTTATAGGGTTTTTTGTCGGCCTTCGTCTTACTCTATGAGAACAATTTGCATTTATCAAAGTTGCTCATTGCCTATGGCTAAATTCTTATGCATTACGTGTGCCATCGGCTCGTGGGTAATCAAGACAAGTCGAATGTAACAGGCCTTGTTGTTGCATCGGTTGTGGCTTCATTGGCAGGTAATTACCTATGTTTACACCATCTAGTGTATTAGTTTGATTCGCATGCCTATGGAACTATCAACAAGTAAGTAAGAGCGACAAGCACGAGCCAAGACAATAGAGACAGTTTAACCGGACAAAACAGTACTTTGTTAACTCTTTGATAAGATCGTCGTAGCCAAAAAACGCACTTGTCATTTTGAAAAGAAATGGATAATAGCATTTTGTGGCCCCCAATAATTGTTTTTTTTTTTTTTAAAATATGTACACTCGACACTATATGGGTTTTTCACACAAGTTCGAAGCCAGATCAGTGATAGAATCAGTGTTAGGATGAGGAGATGCGCAAAAAGTTCTCCCGGCCCAAGAGGCTTTTCTCAAGTTATGTAGGCTTTATGTAGCATATGCAGCATAGAGCATCTAATATATTGATAAAATCACTCTACCTTTGAAAGTATCTTCATAGCGTGCTTGCCTAGACTTATTTGAATGTGATGGAACCCAGCTAGCAGCCATCATGCTGTTTCTCTTTGTTTTCCACGTCGTCTGTACCTACTCATGCATGTATAACGCGGTCCGGTTATTCAATTGGACCTGCCCATAATTTTGCAAATGAATGCTGCATGTTTTATTTTTATAGCAGGTTGTTAAAATTTGAGAAAAAAAAAAAACACTTTAATCAGGATAGAAATCAGCTTATTTATGGAGATAATAAGCACCTTTCAAGCTTCATGTACTCGTATCGTCGGTAAACGTTATAAAGGCTAGTTTTTGGCGGGAAACAAACATCCGATCCGCGCATGCATAAGCCTCTAAGCTAATCCGCGAAAGAAACCCTATGAAACGGCGCAGTAGAAAAGGACTCTGATGACAAGAATTTTACTAAAATAATTGGAAAAAGTGCCAGGCATCAAATCGAGTGCGACAATAGAAGTTTCGGCATTCAGTAACTGCCATAAATTTCATGGCGCTTCTGTTTCGAATCCATAATAAATCTGTCCCCCGAATGTCTCTTGCCAATAATACACTCTGTTCGTCCCTCAAATTTTGAATAAGTTCATGTTTCCAGATACTCTTTGGAATATGCAGTCACCCCACGAAGGTTAATGCAAAATTTGAGGAAGACTAGAGGGTTTCGATAATGGTTTAATCTAGAATGCCCAAATTATATACCACCGGCCCAAGCGTTATGGGATGGGAAGAGTGAAACTGACGGTACTATATGCCATTCCCTGGGGTAGTGAAATCCCAGCGATATGATAAAGTAACGAGTTATTTTGCAATAAACTAAGAAAAGCTTGCATAAAAAAGTTTTAAAAAAATTCGAGTCCTGCTGCAGGAATACAACATTCTAAATGTCTCTAGTTGAAAAGCCGTTTTTCACCTTGATTATCATGATCAAAACTCTTTGTGAACTGTTTACGCTTGTTCAAAAACTGTTGATTGCTGCTGTTTGTTTTTCTCTGTCGAGAAGCCAAGAGCTTTTTGACGTGGGTGGAAGTCCAATTATAATTACTGATACTGAGCTTGAAATTCGGGAAGCGCTAATACATCTTACCTCAGTTTATAAATTTAAATTTTATAAAGGAATAGGAACAGGGAGTAGCCTTTTTAGAATTATTTTGATTTAGATTTCTAACCATGTCCAGACGGTGAGATTATTATCAGATGTGCTTTTTTAGGAAGTTTACGTTGGGGGAAAATGGTCTGACGAAACAATTTGAATACTTGTAACAGCCACATGAAGACACGATTTTTCAACTGATATGTATACTGATTTGCTTATTTTAAAAATATGAATGGCCAATACAAATGAGCCAACCATTGTTACCGCAATATCCTGTGGTGTACGAACACCCTAAAGCGAAACTTAAATCAATCAACCCCATGGTCCCACAGTGACTAAGTAAATATAATCAAACCTCGTTAATACGGACCTCAAAGGAACAACAGCAAGAGCCCACACTACAAAGGTAGGAATTGTACATGAAGTTTTGCATTTTTGCGACCAAAAGAACTGTGCGTATTTGAGAGACGACTGTATATTTATAGAGTTAGGTCTTACATGAAGTTTGCCTCTTTTGTAATTCGAAAGATGTCTGGACATATAGAACTTAAGATAGCACTAACACTAAAGTTTATTATCTTTGGTACAAGAAAACTGCTTGTAATATATAGAGGGCGTATTATTGAGGTAGGGTTTGTATGATGTTTGCTATCTTTGGGACCAAAATAATTGTCTGTATTAGAGCGCGGTACCTATTGCAGACGTTTCCGTACCAAGGGGTCAACTGAAGTGTGTTTTCTTGTCTTCACTCCCGCAGTCCTGTTGTTCTTTAGTCCATAAAAAATTAAATAAAATCAGGTCTTAAAATGAATGCTTCCCCAGACCCACCGTCCTGTACTTGATTGTTATGTAACGACTTCAGATAAAGATATACACAAAGTTGCCCGCGGTTATTCTAAAGTTTAGCCGTTTCCAACACGTGCGTTAATACGGACACTGAAGCCCGGCCACAGAAGGGGCAATAACAATTGCCAGTAGGGTGTCCTTATTAAGAGGTTCATGTTAAATCAGTCAAAAATACACTTTTTATTTGACCAAAATACCGAAGAAACAAAACAGGGCATGAGCAGCGTCCAATTAAACATCTGGCTTCACAAAGCTGCCATTTCGCGGTTTATGTCCATGTTAACATCCAAATGTCGCTCTTTTATGCATTGCATGTAATCATAAATCATTCTCTGCATAACTCGTTTGATGCCAAAATAATCTGAAATAGACATCTTGAATTCCTCCTAACCGGTGTACCAATGTACTGTTAGAAGCGCTGGGAAAATCGACGTGCTGTCAACTGAAGGTTTTTTCCTTGAGAAAGGAAAAGTTTATTGCAGCAAGCAGTTGATAGTGAAGTGCCAGGCAATAGGGACACTCGAACTGTCAATGAAAAACTGTTGATTGGGCAAGAAAACAAGTGATGTCCGTTGTCCTCATTAACGGGTGTCTGTATCAAGCGGGTTGAATTTAGGGTCTGTTTACATGGAGGTGGGGTACCCCTGATAGGTGAGGTAACCCGCCTGTCCATATATTCTCTCATTTTAATGTGATCACGTTTACATGATAGGTGGGGTAACCCGCCACATGTTATCTCACCAGTACCTGGGGTCCCCACCTTCATGTAAACAGGCCCTTAGAGAACCGGTGAGGATTTTCCCCCAGGGACAAATTAAACTGTCCGTATCAAGAGGGTCTTAGTATAGGAGAGGGTGTCGATAAAGCGAAGCTCGATCGATCGACTTCCCGGTTCATGAGTTCTTAGTCAGTGTCCCCAACCCGGGGGGGTACTTAACAAATTTTTATACGGGGAGGCTCCGCCCCGAGATCCAGCCCCTTACCCTTGTATCTACCATTTTTCACGAAAAAGGTTCCCCTTTCGTATACCTTCTATTGACAAATGGTACCCCTTTCACATACCTTGTTTAGGACTTTGCAACCCTTTTAACTGCTGTAAATGCACTGTCATTTAAAAAGGAATCAGTCACAAAAATAGAACGTTTTCTCGACTTTATAAAGCCATAAAATTCATCTGTTAGCCCTTTGGACCCTTTCACAGACCCAAATGACATATTTCCTTATCCTTTTATATACTTCAACGAGTAAAATCCCTACCCTTTCATATACCTGAAGCCCGAAAAAGATACCCCTCTCGGGTGGAGCCTCCCTGTATAGGCCATTATAAGGAGTACCCCCCGGTTCCCCCCAAAATAGAGGGGGGGGGGGGCGGGCAAAGTGTTCGATCTCCTTGGGAAATTTTTAAGGAAGCTCGTTCTATTTTTTTTGCTGGTGTCAGACTCACTATCACTTTACCCCTATTACGAAATCAGAAATCAGTTAAGTAAAAATAATTTCTGTGATCAGTAAGTATCGGCACAATCGGCACAATACCTTCAATCAATCAATCAACTTTATTAAACTAAGAGGGTAAACACATAACTGCAAAAGCTGATAAGCCAGTGGCTCTCTACCAAACTACGTAAGCCAAAAATTACAATAATTATTTACAATAAGATACCTAGGCTTAAAAATTAAAATGATTATCTACAAAAGATAAAAATCTTTACAATAAGATTTCAAAATAATCAATAACAATATAGACATTAATGAAATAAGTTTTCAATGCATTCTTAAAGGATAAAAAACTGTTTTTCCTTTAATTAATTTCATCTGGCAGACCGTTCCACAACTTTACACTACTGACTCTGAAAGATTCCCTCCCGCCGCCCACCCCCCCTCCCCCCCATCGGTGATGTACTGAAACTTTGGCGCACAAAGTTTGCTCCCGCCGCCCCCCCCCTCTCCATCGGTGATGTGCTGAAACTTTGGCGCACAAAGTTTTACTGGTCATGTCTCGTCTCTCTACCAAGCACAGTTTTGTTCGTAGTTAACAGATCATCAATGTACAAGGGCGATTCATGTTGCAATACCTTATAAAGTAAGCACACTTGTTTATCTCTAGTTAATCAGAAAACGGCAGCAGCCACTTTAGCTTCTTAAAATTTTCAACGGTCCTCGATCTTGAATCTTCCCCAAGGATTATTCATTGCGGACCTTGGCTAAGTGATGAATAAACGATGACAGGCGAATTTTAATGAATTATCGTCCATACCGTGGTAAACTGACCAACCACCAAATAAAGGGAGCCACCCTTAGCTTGCAAACCTAATTTGGGACCGAATCGTTTGTATTGATCTGCGTGGCTTTCCCACGCTATCAACACTCTATTAGCCGAGCATGACTAGGGTCTTTATGTTTTCTTTTATCTCGTAGTTTGTAGTTGCTTTTTATTATACTTTTATTGAATATTATTTTAATTATATTAATTGATTTTTGTTATCTCAGTTTATCGTGCTCGATGGAGTCCCTTTTGCAGAACAATAAAAGTTTTGAAATAGATGAATAGCTTAAGTCAGGTCGGTAAGTAAAGAGTGAGTTGCTGTGGATTTTAAGTTGCAGAAAAAGACTCAGCAAAAGCAATGGTGTATTATTTAATATAACAGGACCAAACCTTTGATCGTCAGTTAACTTTTGCTTCATCGAGAAGAAAATATTCAACTGAAAGTCGGACTCATCTTTGCGCGGACATGTTGTATCACAGTCGAATAAAAGCGGCAATTCTGATGTTGACGGTAATATTTGGCGTGGACAAAGTGAGCAATTTTCTAGTGCGAAGAAGACGTCTTCAAAGGCCCGCTCGACCATCTCCACAACGATGCATTGTCAGGGGTAGGAAAATATATGTTTTAGTACTTTATAGAGTTTTTTGTCGGCCTTCTTCTTACTCTATGAGAACAATTTGCATCAAAGTTGCTCATTGCCTATGGCTAAATTCTTATGTATTACGTGTGCCATCGGCTCGTGGGTAAATCAAGACAAGTCTAATATAACAGACCTTGTTGTTGCATCGGTTGTGGCTTCATTAGCAGGTAATTACCTATGTTTATACCTGTTTCTAGTGTATTAGTTTGATTCGCATGCCTATGGAACTATTAACAAGTAAGTACGAGCGACAAGCACGAGCCAAAAGACAATAGAGACGGTTTAACCGGATAAAACAGTACTTTGTTAACTCTTTGATAAGATCGTCGTAGCCAAAGAAAACGCACTTGTCATTTTGAAAAGAAATGGATCACAAGCATTTCGTGGCCCCAGATAAATGTTTTTTTTAATATGTACACTCAACACTATATGGGTTTTTCACACAAGTTCGAAGCCAGATCAGTCATAGAATCAGTGTTGGGATGAAGAGATGCGCAAAAAGTTCTCCCGGCCCAAGAGGCTTTACTCGATTTATGTAGGTTTTATGTAGCATATGCAGCATAGAGCACCTAATATATTGATAAAATCACTCTACCTTTGGAGATACCTTATGTTCTTGCCTAGACTTATTTGAATGTGATGGAACCCAGCTAGCAGCCATCGTGCTGTTTCTCTTTGTTTTCCAAGTCGCGCGTCTGTGGCTACTCATCCATGTATAACGCGGTCCGGTTATTCAATTGGACCTGCCCATAATTTTGCAAATGAATGCTGCATGTTTTATTTTTAGAGTACGTTGTTAAAATTTGGAAAAAAAAACTTTAGTCAGGATAGAAATCAGTTTATTTATGGAGATAATAAGCACCTTTCAAGCTTCATGTACTCTTATCGTCGGTAAACGTTATAAAGGCTAGTTTTTGGCGGGATCCACGCATGCATAAGGCTCTAAGCTAATCCGCGAAAGAAACCCTATCAAACGGCGCAATAGAAAAAAACTCTGATGACAAGAATTTTACTAAAATAATAGGAAAAAGTGCCAGGCATCAAATCGAGTTCGACAATAATAAATCTGTCCCCCGAATGTCTCTTGCCCATAATACACTCTGTTCGCCCCTCAAATTTTGAATAAGTTCATGTTTCCAGATACTCTTTGGAATATGAGTCACCCCAGGAAGGTTAATGCAAAATTTGAGGGAGGCTTGGGGGTTTCGATAATGGTTTAATATAGAATGCACAAATTATATACCACCGGCCCAAGCGTTATGGGATGGGAAGAGTGAAACTGACGGTACTATATGCCATTCCCTGGGGTAGCGAAATCCCAGCGATATGATAAGGTAACGATTTCACTTCACTGACAATATATCACAGGTACTGACTAGTAATTTCTGTCGATCGCCACATCGTAAAGCCTAGAACGAATTCAACAACAGTGTTTTGGCTGGGAATGGCTTTGATCAGTTATTTTGCAATAAACTAAGAAAAACTTGCATAAAAAAAGTTTAAAAAAAATTCGAGTCCGGCTGCAGGAAGACAACATTCTAAATGTGTCTAGTTGAAAAGCCGTTTTTCACCGGGATCATGTTTTCAATCAAAACTCTTTGTGAACTGTTTACGCTTTTTGAAAAATTGTTGATTGCTGCTGTTTGTTTTTTTCTGTCGAGAGGCCAAGAGCTTTTTGACGTGGGTGGAAGACCAATTATAATTACTGATACTGAGCTTGAAATTCGGGAAGCGCTAATGGATCTTACCTCAGTTTATAAATTTAAAGTTTATAAAGAAATAGGAACAGGGAGTAAGCTTTTTAGAATTATTTTGATGTAGATTTCTAACCATGTCTAGGGCTGGGTTGCACAGTGAGATTATTATCAGATGTACTTTGTGTTAGGAAGTTTGCGGTAGAGTCAATGGTCTGACGAACCATTTTGAATACTTGTAACAGCCACATGAACTTTAAAAACGCCTTTACTTTTAATGGGGCGATAACTCCAGTAGGAAATTGCTGATTTAAGCACTGAACAATAGATTCTTGGTAGAACGAGAGAATGGTCCCTTCCGCTCGGTTTAAACAGCGTTCCCTTGCACCCCTGTTCGAACGGCAGGGCGAAGTCCGACAGTGGAAAAAGTGGAAGGGGAAGCTAAGAGGACGTGACTAGATTCCTTCATTCAATGAGTGCCAAGTACTATGGCAAATAATAAGCCAGGAATATGTTAAGGCCCAGCTTAGACACCTTAGTAAGGACACGACACTAAAATGACAAAACGTACATCCTTTTTTACTGCAGATTTGTACAAATTAATTAATTACGTTCTGCAAAAATGTGAGCGGGCAACCATGCACCATATATCGGCTGTAGGCAGACAAACCAACTGCCACAAGAACTCAAGAAATGTCTTCTATGACGTTAGCAGAGGGGCTGAAAAACCTACGCCTGTGAAATTCCCTGAGAGCTATCTCATGCACACATGCATGACTGGTGTATCCACATGATTTATGATCTAACTCAAACCGCGGAAAAAAGGCTTCGGACGACTAAACCCTAAGCAGTTGAATATATAAGCCATTTATCACGATCATGATTGCGAAGGGTGGAAATAAGTTTTCGCCTCTTGATCTCCATTTGTCTCTGTCCTCCACATCAGCTAGATGACTATCGCTGGTCGTTGAATCTTCACTCTTTCGGCAACTTCTATCCTCATCAAGCCTCGGAATGACGCTTCAGAGGCTAAATATATTATTTCTTGTGTTGGTGATATTTGGTCAGCTTGAAGTTTGGGCTTTTATACCAAAACGACCTAAACCAAGGCCTCGACGTTGCACTGTTAGCGGTAAGAAATAACGTTTTCTTAGTTGTAGGGGTTTTAAAAACGGCTATGTATTATTTAAATACAAAGAAAAGTGCTAAATGAGCCATGAAGAAGTAAAGAAAGATCCATGCTACTCGAAGAAACCCAGAAAAAGTATTGTAAAACTGAGAGCAAATTAAGAAATTAGAACACTACCGTTATATTAACACATAAAGTTAAGAAAAGGTGGAAAAAAATGAATGAGTAAAACAGTTTACCTGAGAATAACATTTGAGAGAAGTGAGAAAATAAAGAGTATAATGAGCAAGGAATTTATTTATACGTTGTTTATGATATATTAAGAGATACGTTGACTGCAAATCGGTAAAAAAATTTATCTAGCTGGACGGTGGGTGAAACATGTATTAAAAGAGAAAACAAATAACCAAGAGCACAAAACAGATTAAAAAATTGAACATTCTAAGCTGTCGCCAGACAGTCTTTTTAATTCGAGGCTGATATCGGGTTAAGGTTACTATTAACTGTACCGCGTCTTGTCGCTACTGGTTCACTGGGTATTTTCAATCCGAATTCTACATAATGTACTGAACGTAATTTTTTGCCGGAATATAACGGCAGTGCGCAGCGAGGAAGCCTAGGACATGTTGTATCACAGTCGAATAAAAGTGGCAATTCTGATGTTGACGGTAATATTTGGCGTGGACGAAGTGAGAAATTTTCTAGTGCGAAGAAGACGTCCTCAAAGGCCCGCTCGACCATCTCCACAACGATGCATTGTCAGGGGTAGGAAAATATATATATTTTAGTACTTTATAGGGTTTTTTGTCGGCCTTCTTCTTACTCTATGAGAACAATTTGCATTTACCAAAGTTGCTCATTGCCTATGGCTAAATTTTTATGTATTACGTGTGCCATCGGCTCGTGGGTAATCAAGACAAGTCGAATGTAACAGTCTGTGACCTTGTTGTTGCATCGGTTGTGGCTTCATTAGCAGGTAATTACCTATGTTTACACCAGTTTCTAGTGCATTAGTTTGATTCGCATGCCTATGGAACTATTAACAAGTAAGTACGAGCGACAAGCACGAGCCAAAAGACAATAGAGACGGTTTAACCGGACAAAACAGTCTTTGTTAACTCTTTGATAAGATCGTCGTAGCCAAAAAACGCACTTGTCATTTTGAAAAGAAATGGATAAGAGCATTTTGTGGCCCCAAATAAATGTTTTGTTTTTTTTAATATGTACACTCGACACTTTATGAGTTTTTCACACAAGTTCGAAGCCAGATCAGTGATAGAATCAGTGTTGGGATGAAGAGGTGCGCAAAACGTTCTCCCGGCCCAAGAGGCTTTACTCGATTTATGTAGGTTTTATGTAGCATATGCAGCATAGAGCACCTAATATATTGATAAAATCACTCTACCTTTGGAGATACCTTATGTTCTTGCCTAGACTTATTTGAATGTGATGGAACCCAGCTAGCAGCCATCGTGCTGTTCCTCTTTGTTTTCCCCGTCGTCTTTAGCTACTGTAGGGAGCTTTAGCACCGACGACGGCGTAGGCAGCGAGAACGTAAAAAAAAACAATAGGCTTATTAAGCAAAACAACAACTTTGCACGTGCATCACGCCTTTTTGTACATTTCTCTACCGCCTCTGCAAGACTACAACGTGAAAATGCCTATTTTCACGTTTTATGGAGGACGTAAACAAGCGACGACGAGTTTTTCTTTCTCTTTCTAAACTTTAGTGCAGTAGTCACCAAGAAATCAACTCCAGGGAAATTCGCCCACTTTTGACATTTCAAGCGAATTGGAATAAACAAGGAAAAGTTTGAAAAAACGAGAACTCATTTTTATAGTGACGTTTTCGCTGCCGTTGCCGTCGTCGGTGCTAAAGCTCCCTAATTCAATTGGAACTGCCCATAATTTTGCAAATGAATGCTGCATGTTTTATTTTTTAGTAGGTTAGTCAGGATAGAAATCAGTTTATTTATGGAGATAATAAGCACCTTTCAAGCTTCATGTACTCGTATCGTCGGTAAACGATATTAAGGCTAATTGTTGGCGGGAAACAAACATCCGATCTTCGCATGAGTAAGCTTCTAAGCTAATCTGAGAAAGAAACCCTATCAAACGCCGCAATAAAAAACAACTCTGATGACAAGAATTTTACTAAAATAATTGGAAAAAGTGCCAGGCATCAAATCGAGTGCGACAATAGAAGTTCTGGCACTCAGTAACTGCCATAAATTTCCTGGCGCTTCTGTTTCGAACCCATAATAAATCCCCGAATGTCTCTTGCCCATAATACACTCTGTTCGTCCCTCAAATTCTGAATAAGTTCATGTTTCCAGATACTCTTTGGAATATGAGTCACCCCAGGAAGGTTAATGCAAAATTTGAGGGAGGCTTGGGGGTTTCGATAATGGTTTAATATAGAATGCACAAATTATATACCACCGATCCAAGCGTTATGGGATGGGAAGAGTGAAACTGACGGTACTATATGCCATTCCCTGGGGTAGCGAAATCCCAGCGATATTATCAGCGATCAAATTATTTTGAATATTTAATTTACATTAGGAATCAATGATTCATTTCAAATAACTTTTAATACGTTTTCAAATTATTTTGAATATTTAATTTACAAGGAATCAATGATTAATTTCAAGTAGCTTTTGCAATGCCGTAATACTTTGTTATGGTCATGCAAATAAAGCTTATTGTTGTTGTTGTTGATATGATAAAGTAACGAGTTCACTTCACTGACAATATATTTTGGTTTATTGGTTTATTGGTTTGTTTGCCATAAAAATGTACAAGGTAAAGGGAAAAAAAATTATTTAAGATGTCATGGCGAGGAAGCCCAAGAGAAGCCACCAGGCTTATAAGGAATGGGCTCCCTCAGTAAAAATAATTAGAACAAAATATATCATAATTACAAATTAATGGCAGAGCTAAAGGAAATCTTCTACTAAATACATTAGATAGTCGTACTAATTATAGTTTTAGGCTACAAAAAAAAAAAAAAAAAAAAAAAAAAAAACAGGAAAAGAAAAAAAATACTACTATTTATGATAGTAGTATTATTGCAGTTGCTGACTTGTAATTTCTGTCGATCGCCACATCGTCGGGCCTAGAATGAATCCAACAACAGTGTTTTGGCTGGGAATGGCTGTGATCAGTTATTTTGCAATAAACTAAGAAAAGCTTGCATAAAGAAGTTTTAAAAAAATTCGAGTCCGATCTAAATGTCTCTAGTTGAAAAGCCGTTTTTCACCGGGATCATGTTTTCAATCAAAACTCTTTGTGAACTGTTTACGCTTGTTCAAAAACTTTCAAGAGCTTTTTGACGTAGGTGGAAGACCAATTATAATTACTGATATTGAGCTTGAAATTCGGGAAGCGCTAATGTATCTTACCTCAGTTTATAAATTTAAAGTTTATAAAGGAATAGGAACAGGGAGTAACCTTTTTAGAATTATTTTGATGTAGATTTCTAACCATGTCTAGAGTTGGGTTGCACGGTGAGATTATTATCAGATGTACTTTGTGTTAGGAAGTTTGCGGTAGAGTCAATGGTCTGACGAACCAGTTTGAATACTTGTAACAGCCACATGAAGTTTAAAAACACCTTTACTTTTAACGGAGCAATAAGTACAGTAGGAAATTGCTGATTTAAACACTGAACAATTGATTCTTAGTAGAACGAGAGAATGGTCCCTTCCGCTCGGTTTAAACAGCGTTCTTTTGCACCTCTGCTCGGAAAGGCGGGGCGAAGTCCGACAGTGGAAAAACCGGAAGGGGAAGCTAAGAAGACGTGACTAGATTCCTTCATTCAATGTGTGCCAAGTACTATGGCAAATAATAAGCCATAGTAAGGACACGACACTAAAATGACAGATTTTGACGGAATTGAAGATTTTTACAAACTAATTATTACGTTCTGCAAAATGTGAGCGGGCAACCATGCATCATATATCGGCTGTAGGCAGACAAACCAACTGCCACAAGAACTCAAGAAATGTCTTCTATGACGTTAGCAGAGGGGCTGAAAAACCTACGCCTGTGAAATTCCCTGAGAGCTATCTCATGCGCCCATGCGTGACTGGTGTATCCACATGATTTATGATCTAACTCAAACGCGGAAAAAAGGCTTCGGACGACTAAACCCTAAGCTGTTGAATATATAAGCCATTTATCACGACCATGATTGCGAAGGGTGGAAATAAGTTTTCGCCTCTTGATCTCCATTTGTCTCTGTCCTCCACATCAGCTAGATGACTATCGCTGGTCGTTGAATCTTCACTCTTTCGGCAACTTCTATCCTCATCAAGCCTCGGAATGACGCTTCAGAGGCTAAATATATTATTTCTTGTGTTGGTGATATTTGGTCAGCTTGAAGTTAGGGCTTTTATACCAAAACGAGCTAAACCAAGGCCTCGACGTTGCACTGTTAGCGGTAAGAAATAACGTTTTCTTAGTTGTAGGGGTTTTTAAAACGGCTATATATTAGTTAAATACAAAGAAAAGTGCTAAATGAGCCATGAAGAAGTGAAGAAAGATCCCATGCTACTCCAAGAAACCCGGAAAAAATATTGTAAAACTGAGAGCAAATTAAGAAATTAGAACACTACCGTTATATTAATACATAAAGTTAAGAAAAGGTGGAAAAAAATGAATGAGTAAAACAGTTTACCTGAGAATAACATTTGAGAGAAGTGAGAAAATAAAGAGTATAATGAGCAAGGAATTTATTTATACGTTGTTTATGATATATTAAGAGATACGTTGACTGCAAATCGGTAAACAAATTTATCTAGCTGGACGGTGAAACATGTATTAAAAGAGAAAACGAATAACCAAGAGCCCAAAACAGATTAACAAATTGGACCTTCTAAGCTGTCGCGAGACAGTCTTTTTAATTCGAAGCTGATATCGGGTTAAGGTCACTATTAACTGTACCGTCTTGTCGCTGCTGGTTCACTGGGTATTTTCAATCCGAATTCTACATAATGTACTCTACGTCATTTTTTGCCGGAATATAACGGCCGTGTGCAGCGAGCAAGCCTAGGTCTCCGTAGTGGTTTTATTAAGATTCTCGTCAAATTATCGCGGGTTATATCCCGCTCTCCTCTGCACGAAATTGTGCTTTGGTGAAGGACCGAACCGGCGCGTGGTCTTCGACCGCTGAGTTCAGCCGAGCAGAGAGATTTCTACGACGCTTTAGGCTAAATACATAATGCCCAGTTTTAAGTTACGGTACCAACCTGATACGAAACAGGCAGCAGAAAACGGCAGCAGCCACTTTAGCTTCTTAAAGTTTTCAACGGTCCTCGGTCTTGAATCTTCACCGAAGATTATTCATTGCAGACCCTTGGCCAAGTGATGAATGAACGATGACAGGCGAATTTTAATGAATTATCGACCATACCATGGTAAACTGACCAACCACCAAATAAAGGAAGCCACCTTTGGCTCACAAACCTATTTTGGGACCGAATCGTTTGTATTGATCTGCGTGGCTTTCCCACGCTATCATTACTCTATTAGCCGAGCATGACTAGGGTCTTTATGTTTTGTTTTATCTCGTAGTTTTGTAGTTGTTTTTTATTATACTTTTATTGAATATTATTTTGATTATATTAATTGATTATTGTTGGCGGGAAACAAACATCCGATCTTCGCATGCGTAAGCTTCTAAGCTAATCTGCGAAAGAAACCCTATCAAACGGCGCAATAAAAAAGACCTCTGATGACAAGAATTTTACTAAAATAATTGGAAAAAGTTGACGTGGGGGGAAGTCCAATTATAATTACTGATACTGAGCTTGAAATTCGGGAAGCGCTAATGGAACTTACCTCAGTTTATAAATTTAAAGTTTATAAAGGAATAGGAACAGAGAGTAAGCTTTTTAGAATTATTTTGATGTAGATTTCTAACCATGTCTAGGGCTGGGTTGCACGGTGAGATTATTATCAGATGTACTTTGTGTTAGGAAGTTTGCGGTAGAGTCAATGGTCTGACGAACCAGTTTGAATACTTGTAACAGCCACATGAAGTTTAAAAACACCTTTACTTTTAACGGAGCAATAAGTACAGTAGGAAATTGCTGATTTAAACACTGAACAATTGATTCTTAGTAGAACGAGAGAATGGTCCCTTCCGCTCGGTTTAAACAGCGTTCCCTTGCACCCCTGCTCGGAAAGGCGGGGCGAAGTCCGACAATGGAAAAACCGGAAGGGGAAGCTAAGCGGACGTAACGTACATCCTTTTTTGTTGAAGATTTTTACAAACTAATTAATTACGTTCTGCAGAAATGTGAGCCGGCAACCATGCATAGATATATCGGCTGTAGGCAGACAATCCAACTGCCACAAGAACTCAAGAAATATCTTCTATGACGTTGGCAGAGGAGCTGAAAAACCTACGCTTGTGAAATTCACTGAGAGGTGTCTCACCCATGCATGACTGATGTATCCATATGATTTATCAACTAACTCAATCGCGGAAAAAGGGTTCGGACGACTAAACCCTAAGGGGTTGAATATATAAGCCATTTATCATCATGATTACGAAGGGTAAAAATAAGTTTTCGCCTCTTCATCTCCATTTGTCTCTGTCCTCCACATCAGCTAGATGACTATCGCTGGTCGTTGAAACTTCACTCTTTCGGCAACTTCTATCCTCAGCAAGCCTCGGAATGACGCTTCAGAGGCTAAATATATTATTTCTGCTGATGGTGATATTTGGTCAGCTTGAAGTTTTGGCTTTTGATGTACGAGGAAAACGTCTGCATCGGCGAATACTAAGACCAAAACCGCCTCGACGTTGTACTGTTAGCGGTAGGGAATAACTTTTTCTTAGTTGTAGGGTTTTTAAAAACGGCTATATATTAGTTAAATGCAAACAAAAGTGCTAAATGAGCCAGTGAAGAAAGATCCATGCACCTCCAAGAAACCGAGCAAAAATCTCGTAAAACTGCGAGAAAATTAAGAAATTAGAACCCTACCGTTATATTAATACATAAAGTTAAGAAAAGATGGATAAAGAATGAATGAGTTAATTTTATAAACAGTTTACACGAGAATAACATTTGACAGAACTCGACTGAGAAAATAACTAGTATAATGCGCAAGGAATTTATTTATTGGTTGTTTATCATATATTAATTAAGAGATACACTGACTGCAAATCGGTAAACAAACTTATCTAGCTGGACGGTGAGACATGTATTAAAAGAGAAAACGAATAACGAAGAACAAAAAACATAACAAATTGGGCCTTCTAAGCTGTCGCGAGACAGTCTTTTCAATATTTGAGGCTGATATCGGGTTAGGGACACTGTTAACTGTACCGTTGTGTCTCTACTGGTTCACTGGGTATTTTCAATCCGAATTCTGCATAATGTACTGAACGTCATTTTTTTGCCGGATTATAACGGCAGTGCGCAGCGAGCAAGCCTAGGGTCTCCGTAGTGGTTTTATTAACTTTCTCGTCAAACTTGTCGCGGGTTATATCCCGCTCTCCTCGGCACAAAATTGTGCTTTGGTTAAAGGACCGAGCCGGCGCGTGGTCTTCGGGCCACTGAGTTCAGCCGAGCAGAGAGATGGATATGTCTCCTTGAATTGTTTCTACGCTTTAGGCTAAATACATGATGCCCAGTTAAGTTACGGTACCAACCTGATACGAAACAGGACTGTATAGAAGGGACATTTCTTGACAGATTTGTTATAGCTCGTGCAAGAACTCCTACGACAACGTCGAAGTGCCCAAAACTGAGGCAACGAAAGATCAAACAAATTCCGATAAAGATGCATGTAAGAGCACGTCTCATCAGCTGTTGCTTTATGACTAACTGAAGCGAAAAATATCGTACGTGCGGATACGGCTGCATGCTTCATACTCCGTAATCAGGTTTGAGCTGAAAAATTACCTGGCATTGAACTTCGTAACTTTACTGAATACAGTATAATGCACTATGGAAAATTGCATCACTTATTGGCCTTTTTTCCTATTTTCTTCAGTTATTTGCCACACAATCACGGTAAAAATATAACAAAATATAACTGGGTAAGCCGGGTAGAAAAGGAAAAAGTGCGGCTAAAGACCTAACAGAAACTATAGAAGGCTTTTTTGAGATTAGACCTCCTCGAACCTCACCGGCCATAGTTGTTTACATCAAGTGAGGCAAAAGATGTTGTTTAGTCAAGGCACGTGAAGTGGTTCTAATAAAATTAATGACGGGGTAACAGTATCGCTACATTTGTATATCATTTAAGATCATGCCTACCATATCGCAGATATCGCCGTACATTATAGGGTCTGATACTTCGTGACAATCGTCTGAAAAACCATCTGTTAACGGTTTATTGTCTACAAAAAAGTACGAACGTTTATATCGTTAAAGCCGGACGGACGTGCTAGCGTGCTCGATCATCTAAGCCTTGTCGCAACTGGCCGCGCTTGATTGAGTTGACCCGAATATATTAGGCACTAAAACATGGTCTTAAAAAGTAATCTTGACCACTTCTATCAATTACATGGTATCTTTCAACATTTTTTCAAAGAAAATCTTGGATTTTCTTTAATTCATCTCTACTTCATCGATCACGACGTTTATACCTGAGTAGCTGACAGAGAATTTTTTTACAGTCTCTGGCATTCGCTTCAAAAAGTTCACTCTTCTTCATATAGTGCTAGGAACACATAAGACAAAAAAAGCAAGGCTTATTTTACAGTCGGGAATATATAATCTTTTAATCAATATTTCGGAAGGCACGGCCTTCCTTCTTCAGGCTGTGCCTTCCGAAATATTGGTTAAAAGATTATATATTCCCGACTGTAAAATCAGCCTTGCTTTTTTTGTCTATATATTTTCACTTATTGCTGATTAGATCCTTTGTTAGGATCCGGTCCTTCTTTTTTGTAAGCTGGTCCTTGATTAAAAAATTGAATTTGCTAGGAACACGCATGGTCACAATTGGTATATTGCTTCTGCTGTTCAAGGTGATATTTTTCGAACACGAAGTGAGCATTTTTGCTTTGAGAAAATAAAGCCGCATACCACAATCTCCGCGACCTCCTCAAAGATGTGTAATGAACGCGGGAAGGACTGAATATATACCTGAGAGTTTATAAAAAAGTTTCATTGCATGTTTTTTAGTCCGGATTATTGGGTGAACAACAACAACAACAATAACGAACTAGTTAAATTGAATCGCATTGTGTTTACTTCTGAAACTCTCGGCTTATTTTTCAGTAATAGCATGAAAACTCTGTTGCTACCACTTCGTGGTGAGTCTGAGTTTATACGTGACTGAGTAATTAGTTCGCCACCCTCACCGATTTTCAAGTGACTGCAAATTTTTGCTTCCCCTGTGTGAAGCCGTAAATTTCAAGTGTACTAGAGTTTTCTTTGTCCAATACACTTCTGGAGTCAGAACAAGCGACTTGGTTTTCACGCGTTGTCCATTGACTGTGCGTTTTGTGAACTTCTGCTACGGCTGTAGTTTTTTTGCAGCGCCTCCGCTTGATAGATTAAGCTTAAACTTACAAGGAACTCTTGAAAGTAGAGGAAGATTAGCTGAAGTCGGGCCACTATAAAGGAACACTGAAAAATCATAAGCTACTTACTCACTTGCCACAGCACAAACTCTTGTGTCGCTATAAAATTAGACAAGACAGCCATCATCTGATCATCAAGTATCGAAAAATACATGTACTTAAGATTAGCAAGAAGACCTGTTTGTACGGAAAATTAATGATAGTTGGCATGCTGCCTTTGATCTGTTAAACGGCCAAAGGGAAACCAAGTTTTCCTACTCAATATCACGTTCTTCGAGTCCAATATGTGACAAGGATGGAGTGAAGCTTCCACTAGTTTTCGCGGGAAATGGCGCTCTAAAGAAGAGTGTCTAAAAAAGAAACGGGTCCATGAAAACGCCGTGCCTGTTAGTACCCGAGTAGGCCTTAGTGGCTCGCTCCGAGTTATGGGCTCCTGGATGATGGTAACTTCGTATTAAATTTTGTCATTTATACTGGTACGACTGCGCAAAACCTTCATTATACTCCAGCTAGTTAATCTCGTCTTGGTACCTTTGAATTAGCTAAAACTTTAGAAACTTTCTTGACTTTAATATCTTCAACATGAAGATCTCAGTATCAAAACAATCCGTGATAACAACAAGTACAATAGAAATAAGATAAAAGTAAAGTTGGAGAGAAAGGAACCGCAAAGCAAAAGAAGCATGAGAAATCTTGTAGAAAAAACATGATACGGCAAACTGATCCTTACGGCAAGGCCATGACGAAGTAGACAAAAGAATGAAACCAAAAACATATGAGTATTTTCTTCAAGGTCTAAACCAGGCCAATATATATTTCACCTACCGAACGTCAGATCTCACGTGTAGTTTCACGTGACTTTTGATGACCTTTGTTGTAAACAAACCTTGAAAGTTCGGACACCTGTTCTCTCCCGTGCTTGTACGAACTACGAGTCGATATTTCAAGTTCGCGTTAACTTATATATGTGACTTCTGAGTTAAATTAAATCATGAATGGTATAGAAAATGGTTTGGACACACGTTGTCCGTGGACTACCAAATTTTTAAAGACCTGGACGGGACAGAAATCATAAGATCTCCGTGATCCGCAAAAATTTTCTTTTGATGCCGGGTCTGACATGCAATAGACACTGAAGTGCTTTTGGAACACACACCAGATAGCGGTATTTTTAATCTTTTTTTACAGTTACTTTAATTTCAGTCTATACTATACTACCACTGAAAAGGTGGCACTTGACGTCCCAGTTTTGCGATCACTGAAGAATCTTTCAGAGGGGAGGAAAAAAAAAACAACGCCCTGTTTCGCGCGAGAGATATATCAGTAGAGATATAAAAGAGGGCATGATGGTAGAATTTCTACTATGGTTTCTTTCTTTTTCACTTGTTGTTTCTCTAGAAAAGTCTTTTTTCTACTCTACTCATCTGTGTTATGTATATAAACGCATAATTTGTAAAAAGACAAGAAAACCCTACACGGAGAACGGTTCCAGAGAAGGACATTTGGTTTACCGTCACAGTGTTAATTGAATTTTACGGTAATAAGACCAGACAAAGTTATCAGATTTCATCCTTCTGTTATCGCAAGATAAGACTAACTCTCGAAGAACGGATTATACCACCGGTTTTAGAATAGTTTTACAAAAACGGTGCGTTCACGGCTAATATAGCTATTACGGCCATTGTTGGACTATCCAAAGCCTTCATAAAATCTAGGGCTGTTTTCTGATAATGCAAATGATGTTTTTACCATACAAGGCCAAAGACTGATGATGAAAAAATGATCCCGCTGTGCTTAATAAGTATATTAAACTAATCTTTTAAAACAGTTAAAGAACTTTTGCCTCAAAATCCTCATTTACTATCGATTTACTTGGTAGATCCGTTTATATTTTTTAAAAAGATAATCAGCCATTGCATTAGATGCACAAGAATTCGATAAATTTCCGGATCTTTGAGCGATCGAAAAAAAATTGATTTTCAAGCACACTTTAAGACTCATAGAAAGCTAACCCCACTCATACCGCCGGTATTTTCGTGTCAACCGTGTGCTGTAATTTTGAAACCCTACCATTTCTAAAGGTAAAAAGGCTTTGACGACAGTTGCTCGATGTTCACATGCTGCAGTAGCCGTCGTATCGGAATATCTAGACATCAATTTCTGACTATTTTGACAATAAGTTATGCATCAACGGGGTTCGACTGTACTTGATACACGTAGACTGTGAGCAGTCTCTTATTTTTCTTTGCAAAGTTACTGGACGCGAACCCAAGCACGCGAGTCGCGATAAACGAGGGCGTAAGCTAAGCCCTAGCCTTCCACGCAGACGTTCTTACGGGTTCGTCACGCAATCATTAATTCCTCTCCCACATTCGTGGGGCAGGAACGCGTGACGAACCCCTAAGAATGTCTGCGTGGGAGGCTAGCTTAGCCCGGGAAGAACGTCTTTTCTCGTCTCGTCGCAATCCCTTATTTAAAATCGCGCTGGGCTGAGATAAGAACTGGTCTGATTTCAAGAAAAAAGGTGGCATGCAAGCAGTCTAAGATACATGTGTACAAACTTTGAAAAGAAAACTTTGTGCTAACAGTCTCACTGCCTCTTCTTACAATTTTATTGATTTATTGACTATGTGTCACACATAGCTACACATAGTGCCGAATTATGATCATTATTATTTCGCAAATACTCTTTCACTTGCACGTTCTGCCCTCAAGGCAAGTGGGCGGTACCACAAAACGCAAGACAGGCCTAAAATGTCTTCTATTGTCGATCGGTTCAATTTTGCTTCGCGTCCACGGTTCAGCAAGCAGACGTCGACGGAGACGTGGCCTGCTACACAGCCGTTTCAGTGTCATCGCTCCTGCGTAGCAGACTATTAAACGGAGATGGTGAGCTGACATTTTCCTATTTTCAAGACCCACTCGACTTGTCCACTTTACCCGCCATGCATGAGAACAATGGAGCTTGGACTTGCCAAAATGTTTTTTCTGTTGATGTTGCTGACATTTAGCGGGGACGAAGCGAGTAGTTTTATTATAAGAAGACGTCGAAGATGGAGGCCAAGGCCACTTTCGAAACGATGTATTGTTAGCGGTAGGCATGTTGTTCTATTTTAATGGGTTTATAAATGAAGGTGTTCTGAAGCTTTGTATGGGATGTAAGTCAGTAAGATATGCGAGTTCCCCATTCTTTAGTCTAGCTGGGTTTCTTGGTTATGATTTATTATATCATTTCTTTTCAGTTTTGTCTGCCGTCAGACTGAACTTTAACACGTTCATTATTTTTTAACATTTTCACTTGATTTGCCCTTTAACTTTATCAGTTTATTTTTATTTAATGACTTTTAATCGCCAGGCGACATTTGATATTACAATTCCATAACAAATTCTAAGACAATTTGAGCCTTTAAGAAAGACTTCAGGGTCTTACATAATTCTAATCAATGAAGCAACTGAGGTGCGTCTAGGGCCAAGGTTTTAAGAATAAAATTCAGTGAAGAACTCAAAACTCTAAATGATACTTCAAAGCGCACATCACGCAGAATGAGTGGACATTATTATTAGTTATTTGGCTCACCAGCATTGAGAACCCTCAGTGAATCCGGACACCCGAAACCTCATTGTTTTGAAATCCCTCTCCAGAATGCGGTTTGCGTGTGGACATGGCTTCATTCGCGCGAGTTTGGCTATATGGCCGGTAACCGGTCAAGGTTTTCAAAATACTAAATGGCCGGCAGTTCTATATTCTCAGTAAATTTCACAAAATCGAAAGATTCCAGCTAACCTAAACTAGGCCCATTTCAAACGTCGTGCTACTGCCGTGCCGAACTCAATTGATCGAATTAAATTCGACTTTAGCACGGCAGTAGCGCGACGTTTGAAACCACGTCGTGCTACAGCCGTGTAGCACGGCAAGCCTTGCCGTGCTACACGGCAGTAGCACGACTTGGTTTCAAACGTCGTGCTACCGCCGTGCCGAACTCAATTCATAAATTACAAATGCTTTAGAATACATTTTAAAGTTTCCTGAACCGTTTCTTTATTATTGTGTTTTGTTTTCGGCAACAGCCGTTCTATTCGACTGAATTAAACTCGACGTCTGAAACCAAGTCGTGCTAGTGTCGTGCTGCAGTCGAGCTACACAGTTGAGCCAGCTTAGCACGGCAGTAGCACGACGTTTGAAACAGGCAATTTTTTCAGCTCGACTGCCGGTCAAGGTTTTCAAAACACTAAATGGCCGGCAGTCCTATATTCTTAGTAAATCGAAAGATTCCAGCTAATATAAACTATCATACGTCGATTTAGAAAAGTCAAGCGATCCTGAAATGCTTTACAGATCCTAAGTCTAATGTTTGGTTTACGAGGAACCATGTATGTAAATGAAATACCTATTCTTGTTGTTATATTTGTGTAAAAAAGACAGATAAAAACCTGGCCTGACTGGGTGTGACGATAGTAACTTCTCTGAGTCGCGGAAAAGAGATGTCAGGACACTTTTATACTTATGGCTGGTTTTCTTCGATTTTGTGAAATTTACTGAGAATATAGTACTGCCGGCCATTTAGTGTTTTGAAAACCTTGACCGGCATTCGAGCTGAAAAAATTTCTCAGGATCGCTTGGCTTTTCTAAATCGACATATGATAGTTCAGATTAGCTGGAATCTTTCGATTTTGTGAAATTTACTGAGAATAACGGACTGCCGGCCATTTAGTGTTTTGAAAACCTTGACCGGTTACCGGCCATATAGCCACAGCGAAAACCGAGAAAAATGACCAACGGTACCGTGATTGAACGTGAATGATGTTTATACGATTTAAGCACAAAAGATAAAAGTTTTACGGCGGATTAGAAGAACTAATCCCTTTGCACCAAACGGGAATTTCTCATGCAATTATAGAACTATGAAACTGACTTTATTAAAGCGTTAGTTTCTGGAAACCAGTTGAAATCTTCGACTTGAAATCCACGAATAAGGGGATTAGTCTCTCCTTAAAATCTTAAAATCTATGGGCACTAGGAAGAACCGCCATTCGTGCGATGAATTTGAAAAAGTCTGAACTTTGAACAGTGAATACCAAAAATAACAATACGCTATTGAAAACCACCCAGTTGTAAGTAAGCTCGGCATTACTGTGGTTGGTGATGCGAACCATCCATGCAGTGCGTATACGCTTGATCAGTACAATAAACTTAGGCCGCGTAACAAAAAGCTCAGACGCTACCAAATTCGAATTTATAAGTTTCTTCATACTTACAGAGAAGATTTACCCGAACATTTGGTCAAAAACTATGCCTAAGAATGAAAAAAATTCACTTTGTCGAACTTTCGGCTGACGCGCTTTGTTAAGCTGCACGGTCACGCTTGTAAGCGCGGGCTCGCATGGCCTTGTTTTTTGATCCGTCTAACAAGGTTTTGCGCAATGGCAACGCAATGGCGGGAATCCCCACAAAGAAAGACTTGCTGCACAGAGTTTGACTAGTAAAAGTGATTCAGTTTACGTCTTCCCTGTAATATTACATGTTTTCTAGCTCGACTGTAAGTGAAATTTCCGAGATCAATTAGGGAGCTTAAGCAAAGAGAATTAACGACAAAAAACAATAGGTTTATATTAGCCCTGACTAGTTCAATCGATAAAACCGATATCGGAAAACCGTTCGATAAATCTATAATTATCGATAATTCAAATTTAAACGTTATCGATTTTATCGATCAATCGATAGAAATCGATACTCACAACCATCGCTGCTCTTTTAAGGTATTGAATTTATCGATTTATCGATTTTATCGTTTTTATTAAGGACCGTGTATTGTTGACACTTGTAAATGCAAAATACCGGTTCTTCCGAGACAGCGTTTAATTAAAAAACAAGCTGTAATCATGGAGAAACTTGTTTCAGAACCCTCCGCAGAAGGACTTGGAAAAAAAGCTTTTCAGAACTTTCTGATTGGGGTGATTGTTTTGTGAATATTATACAAGTCTACGAAAGATAATAAGCTTAGGCAATTCAATTTTAAGGTTGTGCATAGAATAATCACGACAAAGAAAGAACTACTAAAATATAAATTAGCCTCTGATGATAAATGTTCATTCTGCCTCAATCAGATTCAACTGAACACACCTTTTTATATTGTCAAGAGTCAAAGGAATTTTTTCCAAAACTTTAAGGTGGTTTAATGAATATCACTTTCAAACAAGCAAATTTTATTTAACACGTTCGGTGACTCCCTTCCACTGCAAATGTTAATTTCAACTCAACGCAAACTTCGTCTATTGGTTTCACTGCAAGAACATTGTAACGAAACCTAATTTAGAGGAATTTTTACCTAAGCTTTTTGAACAATATCGCATTGAAAATTGTGGCAACTGACAGGTTTTTATTTATTTATTTTTTATCCTTCAATACTTTTCATTTTTATTGTAATTTGTTTTGTTACTTACTGACTTATTTATTTATTTATTCTTTTACTTTCTGCTCTGTGTTAATGTTGTTATTTGTTGTTATTATTCATTCCAAATATTTCCCCGGTTCTGATTGGCTAAAAGCACACGTTTAATTCACCAAAACCAGTTACCGATGATCAAATTTGGAAGAATTTTGTGTTTAGCGAGGAAATGACGTCAAAAATGCAGCGTTTTTACAGGTTAATGCACCGTTAACCGAGAAGAACTGGGGACGAGATTGAGTTGTTTTGGTCGTGAACTTGAAAAATGGCGGACATTTCACTTGTTTCAAGAGTAAGAACTAGGCGAAAATGGCAAGAACAGCAAGAAGACAACTAGGGGTGGCGAATGGTACCTCGAAAAACGTGGGTCTCGGAAAATTTTAGTAGGATCTCGAAATCTCGGAAGCGTTTTTGATAAGTCTCGAAGTCTCGTTTTTGCATTGTTTGTATTTACTTTTTTTGAGTCTCGAAACTTTTTACCAAAGAGTCTCGGGCTCGGATTTCTAACTAGGATCTCGGCGTCTCGGCGAGTCTCGGATTTTACCATTCGCCACCCCTACAACTCGAAGGGCGGCATCTGCTATTTGGAGAATATTTGCGGAGCCGAACAACCCTAAACGTGCACTATCGAAGATGAACTTAACATCGATGGATCGATGGAGGTAAGCATGTTTTAGCCATGTTTTCAAACTAGGAATTATTTTGAATGAATAATAAAACAATTATTGAATTCGGCTTTCGTTTCATATGAAGAATTATGGAGATCTCGGAGGGTGTTATCCGCCACGGCCCACGGCCTCGACGGATAACACCCTCCTCGATCTCCATAATTCTTCATAAGATACTCAGCCTCATTCGTTAATTGTTAATTAATAATAAAAAAAGCTGTGTTTTTGCCGATGCGTTTAATAAGGGGCTTACATCTGTTTTATCTGGCGTTTTAAGTCCTTCTCGCTCGCTCATAGCCCGGAATTGTAGTAAGCGCAAATAGGTTCAACAGAATCAAGCAGCACATAAACACTGATTTATTTCATGCAATCTTCTCCGTCTCAATCATTTCAGTACTCTGATATTCTCGTAATGATTTCACTTTGTATTTCCAGTGAAAAGTTATCTTTGCCTCACCTAGCCACACACCCACCCCAGAGCCCACGCAGATCGAGCTGGTAATGATAATAAATTCACCTACTTGTTGCGGCTCCAACTCTGAATCATGTTAAGCCGATCATGTTACTTGTTTGTTCAATATTTGATTTGTGAAATAAATCTTTAAACTTACAATAATTTAAAAATCGATAATTATCGATTACTCACAATGTATCCCTTTATCGATTTCATCAATTTCCGATACAATTAACTAATTTTGAGCGATTTTATCAATTGTTATCGATTATCGGTTTTATCGATTAAACTAGTCAGGTAGTAGCAAAATAACAACCTTAGCCTGCTTGTGCATCAAGCTTTTTTGTACATTTCTTTGCAGTCGTTTCACGACCACACAACATGAAAGTGCCTAATTTCACGTTTTGTTGAGGACTCAAGACGAGACAACAACTTTCTTATCAATTCCTGAATTTTGATACAGTTCTTTAGAATTCAACTACAAAAACAATTGCGAGCATTTGACGAATTAAACGAGATGGAATAATCGCGATGAAGTTTGAGCGCGAAGTCAATTTTAAATTGACGTTTTCGTAGCCGTCGCCTTAAGCTACCTAGTGCTAGCGATCATAAGGTGGGGGACAATTTCTCCAAAAACCCAACGCTTCCAGGGGCCTATAAACAGGCTTGAAGCCATTCAGTGTAGAACCCAGAATAGATACGTTAAAAAGTAGAAGGAGAAATCATTTCAGTGTGGGCATATTTTCAGACACAATCAGTCGTCATTGTAAGTAATTTAAATATGGATAGCGCAGAGGTGAAGATATTAAAAGATCCGAGAAAGTCTACAATTTGAAGCGTTTGGTAATTAAAAAGAAGATAAAAATCACAGATCACTCACAAACGCTTCTGGCTGTTTTGCTCGCAAATACTTCTGAAAGTTTCGAAAACTGTAGAACGTAAGAACCCAGTCTAAAAGATCAATGTGATGGTCTCAGAGGGAGAAATAAATGAAAAAAAGCTGAAAGCACAGAACAAACTAATAGTCCAGTTTCGAATTAAAAATTACCGCTGAATACAAACAGTAACGACACATTCATACAGGGTTAGCCTCGACGTAAAGTAAAATATTCAGAAATTCTGGCAAGAAAGTGTTTGAAATTTGAATATACACAATAGACAGAGTAATAAACAGGTCTTTTTCTCGTTGGAATTTGTGAATATATTACTTCAGATGGAGGCTAAGGCTGTAAAAAATGCGTCTTCACTTCTTCATTTCAGCGGTCATAGAGAACTCGAAAGTGGACTGTTAAGGCAAATGAAAACCACTGACAAGACGTACCGTGGCAAGTGGGCACCACGATAAGTGTGATTACTGTATGGTACGCTCTCAGTCTCCGCTCTCCGATTGTCCTAGGGTATGGTGGCCTAGAACTGCCATAAGGAATTTTCTTGAATTATCAAGAAAATTCAACTTTTGTAACCGATTAATTTTAAAATTACTGCATTTTTTTTCTATAAAGAAAATATTGAAGATGTATTTTTTATTTTTCAAAGACAATTTTTTTAAAAACGATTGAATTCGTTAGACTTTTGAAAGTACTACAAATTATTTTTAAAAAGATAATATTAAAAAGAGTATTTGTTTTCATATCAGAAACTCTTCATTTTTTTTTTGGTCTTTGTTTTCAATAGTTTTTTTTTTGTTTGTTTGTTTTCGTTTTTTTTTTCCCCTAAGGCGAATATTTTTTCCCCCCTAAGGCGAATTTTTTTTTTTAAGGGACTCGAAAGTTTTTTTTTTTTTTTTTTTTTCGTCTTGACAAGCCGAGAACTGCCATAGCCCAAAATGCTTTTCGCACCTGATGTTATCCCATAACTCTCTCCGCACCGGTTGCCTTTCCAATATGGCGGTTCGAACAAGGAACGATTCGTGGAAAAATGATCATGACCTAGAAGATATCCTGAGAAAGTACGTTAGGGAGGGATTGCAACGCGAGGAGATCTTGGATTTTGTTTCAAGGGATTTCAGTGTTGTTCTGGAGTCTGTCCAAGAGTTCTCATATCTTCCAAAGACTTGTCGACAGTCCGGGCCACAACCAGAACTGGATATGTGATGACGTCACCCAAATTTTCAACATGGCGCCAAACCAAGGGAGACGATCCAGGGTTGCTTTTCAGCTCTTTGCTACGCTTAGAAATGACTTTTTCCCACAGTACCTTAGGAGCTGCCTTTTTGAATGATGAGGAAGCACATGAGTTAAAAAAAAATGGCATCCGGCGAGGTTTGCGTGTTCTGTGGAGGTAAAACGGCTGAAAACGGGAGTGCTTCAGCTCAAAGATCTACCTGACAAGGCGCAAAACATCTGAAGATAGAAAGGTGTGTGACATGTTTTGGATCTTTGAAAAAAAATTTTTTGAAATCTACATATAATTTTCTTGTTAATGGTGGTTTTGTTGTCGTAGTGTAAAGCATTTCCACATAGTGCTGTGCGTTTGAATTTGCAATAGTGAGTTTCCGCCATGTGCAAATTTTTGTAACGCCATGTTCATTTTATGTTCTATTGCAGTGTGGTGGAAAAGCACGTTGTGTTTTTGGCATAAAGATGCCGGTTGGGTGACAAAACTTTATGGAAAACCCGATCTGTCTAGATTGCGTTGGTTGGTCCAAGGACCAATGCAGAAATGTAGTTTCGATTGTTGTTTGACCGGTCGAGCAGACCTTGCTGTGGGACCGACATTAAGCTCCGAGGAGTCGGGCCGGGTATTCTGAAGTATTGCTACCAACTGAACAACTAAGTAAGTGTACTTTGCTTTTATAGTGCGACAGATTGTATTATTTCAGATTATTTATATAACAAAACGGTAAATGTCAGGAAAGACTGGACATTGCTGCTAGAAGTCAAACTTACAACCTCACAGCATGCGAGAAATGACGTGTTTTCATGTGTAGTTAAGTGAAATGTTGTTGCCCGAGATAGGACTAATTTTAACACATAGTACAGTTGCAGTAGACTCCTACCAAAATTGTTAATAAAAATAAATAATTTATAGTTGCTCTAGGGCAAAGATATATGCTGGAAAAGCAATAACATTGTGGTTAGTTTGTCAGTGGGCTTCAATCCACTTCAAGCATTCCAGGAATGAGCTAGCTAGCCCTGGCTGAGTTCTCCATGCTGTGTTCTTGGACAAGACACTTGACTCTTACAATGCCTCACTCCAGTAATAATATTACATTTGGAGGTTTGGGTGGCACACATACATGTAAGAATAAAACCCTAGTATTTAACTGTGAGGATTATTTCCACTTTTATAGATTCTGTTTGTTTTATTTGTTAAAAGATTTTTTCTAGTCAGACACAGAAGGAATTTAGCAATATTACTGAAGACAAGAGCTACTTTCAGGCTGTACAGCACAGAAGTTACAGCTAACAGTAGCACTCTAGATGTATTTCAGTACAAAACCAACAACAATAAAGATGACAAGTCTTACACTTGTGTCTACAACCATTCCCATGCATCTCAGAGTTTTACTTTTATTGCGGGCCATCAGTAATAACTAAAAATATTCTATTTTCTTGTAGAATAAGAACTGAAGAACCAAAGTGACCTGCAAAACCCACTAAAACACAAAAAGGGATGAAACATATCACTACAAATCATGTTATTATCCATACTAATTAGGTCCATGGCATCTTTCATTGATGGATTTCAAGACATGGAAATTAAGAGTAAGTACAAAATTCAGTACATGTACATGTAGTTTTTGTAATAAGGGTTTAAAAGAATACTTGGTCAAACACTTTATATTATTTGTTGCTTATTTTAAACAAAAACATCAATGCATTTAAATCCAGAAGCTTTTGTTTTGGTCTGTTGTATCTGTCTAAATCTATTTGACGAGCCACTTATGGATATTGATATTGTGAACTCCCTGTAGCCTCTTTCTAGTATTTTGGTCACGGTATCTACTTGATATCTTATGGGCAATTATTTTGCATAAGTTGTTGAGAGGGAAATAGCAGGAGGAAATGGGGAGAATTTGGCATGAGTGGCTCTTTTGAAAAAAGTAGTGATATCTTCCCTATGATATGAAAAAAATATATGTAGCTGTCAAAAAAATATAGCTTTCATTAAAATCAATATGTGTCCATCCTGACTGTTGGTTTGTGTCGAGTGACACAATAATATAATATATCGTATATTATTACTAACTTCATAATTATTTTTTCTTGCAGCTTATGACAATGAAGCTTTGTTAGAGGAAAATGCAGTTGTGATACGATAGGGGAACCATAATAAAGTGACTGTTTTATACTGAGTGGTGTTATTTGCTTAACCTTTAGTCCAATGATTGTAACCTATGCTTGTTTACAAAATACAAATCTTGCAACAATTGTATTGTAAACAGAAGAGTAGAAGTATCTGGTGATGTTAAAATGTTATATGGTTTCTTTTAGAAATCAAAACTGTAGTGACATACAATTTTTAAAACTGAACAATTATATAATAAACATTCACATGTTTATTTCCTACTTTCTTATTATATAAGCAAGGAAATTCATACAATCTGGGTCACCCAGAATATATTATAAGAACTTGCTTAAGGTACCTGAAACATCATCTTCTGATAATAACTGAAGCTGCACTTCAAACAAAAAGAACTAAACGAAATAAGCTGCCCTTATTCAAACGATGTAAACTTGTTTGTCGATATAATATTCATTATCCCAGTGCACAGTGAAATAAGAATGTCGGGAGAATTTCCATTTCCTCAACAGCCCTTGTGAAATCAGGCAAATCAAGGCCAAAATTACGCTTCTCTAGGGTATATATGCACGCTATAAGGCAGCGTTCACTTTCCTAGGCTCTCCCGAATTGAGAAGATCAGGCGGCCTACTTCTTCAGTGACTTCTTGAGAAGAAGTCATAAACAAGGTTGCTGATTAAAGCTTATAGTTCGCGAGCTTCTGTGAGTCATGTAATTCCAGTAAAGAAAAATAAAGAAAATGACTTTTCGATGGAATTTTCCGCAAGTTCTAAAAGTCAAGAGATCGATAGATTGGAAAGATTCTATCGTATCATGAGTATCTTTGTAGCGGCTTTCGAACGCGACATCGCCGCCATTTTCTCTAGGCCTTAGTCCTTTTGTGGTCTAAGCAATGTTTTGGTTTTGCGTAAACCAATCAGATGACAGGAAACCATAAAT
The DNA here is from genome assembly GCA_038088405.1 of Porites divaricata. Classification (NCBI taxonomy): domain Eukaryota; kingdom Metazoa; phylum Cnidaria; class Anthozoa; order Scleractinia; family Poritidae; genus Porites; species Porites divaricata. The sequence goes on along the minus strand of JBBMOI010000014.1, from coordinate 3,570,706 downwards.
CCAGTTCTGGTTGTGACCCGGACTGGTCGAGGTAGTGCTTCACAACCCAGGCAGTGTACGAGTACTCTTTGTGTTTGCTTGTGGCCTTGAAAGCTTCCCTGAATCCGCCCGCTCCAAAAGCTGTCTCTTCCATGTTAAAGTCGACGAGAACTGGGGACGCTCAACAAGCCATAGCTTGAAAGTCAAAATTGTAAATCTCTATTGCTGTTGCTGTACGCTTGATTTGGTTGCCAAGTTTTAACATGTCAACGACAGAGAGGCTCTTAGGAATGAATCTGCTTTCAGGAGATACTTTTTCTGGTCGTATACCACAGGGATAACTGGTAGACACAATTTCCACGCCAGCAGTAGCCCTCCGTGGCGGTGGTGCTCGTACTGGGCTTGAACGTGCAACAGGCCTTGAGCGTCCCCAGTTCTCGTCGACTTTAACTTGGAAGATACAGCTTTTGGAGCGGGCGGATTCAGGAAAGCTTTCAAGGCCACAAGCAAACACAAAGAGTACTCGTACACTACCTGGGTTGTGAAGCACTACCTCGACAAGTCTTTGGAAGATATGAGAACTCTTGGACAGACTCCAGAACAACACTGAAATCCCTTGAAACAAAATCCAAGATCTCCTCGCATTGCAATCCCTCCCTAACGTACTTTCTCAGGATATCTTCTAGGTCATGATCATTTTTCCACGAATCGTTCCTTATTCGAACCGCCATATTGGAAAGGCAACCGGTGCGGAGAGAGTTATGGGATAACATCAGGTGCGAAAAGCATTTTGGGCTATGGCAGTTCTCGGCTTGTCAAGACGAAAAAAAAAAAAAAAAAAAAAACGTTCGAGTCCCTTAAAAAAAAAATTCGCCTTAGGGCGGAAAAAATATTCGCCTTAGGGGAAAAAAAAAACGAAAACAAACAAACAAAAAAAAAAAACTATTGAAAACAAAGACCAAAAAAAAAATGAAGAGTTTCTGATATGAAAACAAATACTCTTCTTAATATTATCTTTTTAAAAATAATTTGTAGTACTTTCAAAAGTCTAACGAATTCAATCGTTTTTAAAAAAATTGTCTTTGAAAAATAAAAAATACATCTTCAATATTTTCTTTATAGAAAAAAAATGCAGTAATTTTAAAATTAATCGGTTACAAAAGTTGAATTTTCTTGATAATTCAAGAAAATTCCTTATGGCAGTTCTAGGCCACCATACTAGGGCAACTTGGGTGTTAACGAAATTACAAGAGCTTCTTTATTATTTTCCCGAGAATTTTAGATGCAATTTAACGTATTACAGAAGTGAGAATTTTTCTGTTTCCTCTGTCCATCACATTTTTAGGTTCCTTTTTTCTACGAAAAAGGCCTAGCCTGGGAGATGAGATGAGATCGAGAAAAATTAACCTTCAGAAAATCGTGGGGGGTATATTAGATAAGCTTCAAAAATTGTACAAAGATGCAACGGTCATCTAGAAATTGTTAGCCCCCCTGAAGTAATAGAAAATTCTTCTGTAATTAGTTTGCTTCTCCGAACAGATACTTTACAGAAAACAGTTGTTGGGTGCCCCTGATGACGAAGTGCAAAGGAACTGGCAAAATGAATACGTCCGCTATGACGAGTTTCGTTTACTGTTTTACCAGAGGCCCAGCCTGCGAACCGCAGATGTATCTCCGGTCGTCGCTTCTCTCCCAGGCTACCAAAGGCCTGACTTTATCAAGGATTTGATAAGTCTAATGATGGTATAGTATAGTACTGTAGCAGTGACGCACCATTTTAGAAAAACTATTCCGACCCCCTGATATTATAATCCATTCTTCGAGAGTTAATCCTTGCGATAACAAAAGGATCAATCTGATAACAAAATTTGTCTGCATATTCGAATATAATATATACTCATTCAACAAGTGGCGGTAAACAAACAAGCCCGTCTGGGTTTCGTGATGTTTCCTTTGTCTTTTGATAAATTATGCGTTCATGTAGATTTATGGCTCCTGATAAAAGTACTGTACACGCTAGAGAAATATTATGTGGGAAACAAACATCAAACCAAAGTAATAAGTAAAAAGGTCCCTTTAAGATCGAGAATGACCTACGATCACGCCCTCCCTGATCGCGGGCTTGATACTTAGAGGATGTTTATGCTGGGGACCACCATTTTCATGTGTCATCTTTGCATCGATTTTCAGGAGTATTGGAGACCGGAAGTAAATGTAGATTCAAAATTATAATAACAATATCTGAAATCTTTGTCTCTTTGTTAAAAATTGGGGGCTGTTTTTCTAATGATGCCGGTATCAATGATAATCGAGTAACACCTGAAACTGAGAAAGCCACCGTTTGGTATCATGGCTCTGTAAACGGTTCTTATTGTGGTTTTTATGTGTAAAAAAATATTCTTTTAAAACAATTTAGTGACTTCAAGCAAAGAAATATTTACCAAGCAGATTCGTTCTTGTATTTAAACAATCAGCAATTAGATCCACGCGAATTCAATGAATTTCCGGGGTCAGCCAACAGTCTTCGAAGTCTCTCGAAATTTGTCCACAGGGTCCCAGCAAAGCAGCCCAGAGACAGACGTACCACGATAAGTAGACCTCTACTCAAGGCTGCCACCTTTTCATAATGGCCGATATATTTGTCCTCGCAGGCAGCCATACACACACTCTTTTAATCGTGTGTTTTAACGGCCAGCCTTCCACAATGGCACGTACTGGTGGTTAAGTACGTACATTGCGTTCCGATTGCTGAAATACGTCCTTTCCACAGCGATCGTTGTGCAAACCCGGGCTGAGGCTTTCACTCCCTGTCCCTTTATATTAAGAGAGAATAATCTAGTTATACTTGCTTTGTTTTTTTTATTCTGAGCATTTGTTTCCTGTTTTATTAACATCTATGTCTTGCTGGTAGACTTGCTTGGCCAACCTTACCTGCCTTTAAACTTGTATCTGACTGATTTGAATTTTATCCGGGATTTTTGTCTTCTCGTGGTCTTTAGATAGTCATACTTGAAACAACTATTTCTTTTTCATAATGATTTTTGAGCGATCGGAAGTTGTGGAAATTGGATTCCACAAAAACACTTGTTTCTTGTCTGGCCAACAGATTCTAATAGAAATTTTCTCTTTTTCAACTGTGAAACTGGGTGCCTCGCTATTGAAAGGTAAAACCCCTTCGCTGGGTAATATAAAGTCTATCCGTCAATTCCTGACTATTTTGGCAGGTAGTTCTGTATCGTCGGAGTTCGGCTGTACTAAAATGTTATTTTTTTAGGTCTTATTTTTTTAGGTCTCATTGCCTCTTTTAAAAATTTGAATGATTTATCAATTGCTTCATGATCTTAAAATGCAAGTTGTGTGGAGTGGTTTAGAAAAAGTAGGAATCTACCCTAATTGATTACTTTTTTATTATTTTTTCGATTGCACGTTCTGCCCATAATGGGTCGACATTCTTAGACTTTTTGAGGAAGTCCTAATTCCTGTTCAAGAACGTTTGCGTAGGAGGCCAGCTATGTCACTCTGGGTAATGCAATCATCAAAATAATTTTGTGGGCGGTACCACAATAGCAAGACTATTGTCCGCATTTATTTGTATATGTGGCTGTTTGCCTTGAACGAGAGGAAACTGCGTACGTAATTACAAACTGCATCGTCGATCGCTTTAGTTATGTTTTACTGACCTCCACGGTTTAAATCAAGCAGATGGAGGTGAGCTGACATTTTCAAGGCACACTCGACTTGTCCTCTTCACTGGCCATGTATGAAATGCAATGGAGCTTGGACTTGCCAAAATGTTTTTTCTGTTGACGTTGCTGGCATTTTGCGGGGACGAAGCGAGTAGTTTTATCATAAGACGTCGAAGATGGAGAAGAAGAGAACCACCTCCGAAACCTTGCATTGTTAGCGGTAGGAATGTTGTGCTGTTTTTATTGGTTTAATTAACGAAGGATAACTGAAACACTGAGGTACCTGAGTTTCCCGTGCTTGCCTGAAGCTGAGCATTTTGATCAGTTTCAGCTGCAATTTAAAATCAATTGTATCATTTTTAGTCTGTAGGCTGCCGTCACACTGAACGGTTACAGAACTTTACATGTTTATAAGTCATTTACTCGATGGCTTTATCTTCTAATTTTACTTTAACGTCTGTTAATCTGTGCCCCGCGACCTTTTACCCTCTTTTAGACGATATTTGTTACAATTTCATCTACTTTTTTGTCCTTTCAGAGAGATGTTAGCGTTCCATGTAGGTTTTACGTGAAATGTCGTAGGCCTTTTTCTGAGTCTTCTTGTGAAGCATGTTTTTCGGCTTGTGATTAATTTCTTATGTCATGATTTTTGCCTGAAAGTGCAAAGGATATTTATAATTTTTCAGTTCTGTGATCGATACTTGAAATGTAGTGATAACAGGACTGGTTCACACCCGGACCCCATGCCAGTCGCTTGCGACGCTTGGAAAAATATTCTCGTGTAACTTGTGCCGCATCGTCATCATCATTATCAATCATCATCTTCATTATCATTAACATCATCATCATGGAATAATCCATAAGCTTGTGGGGTCTTGTGACGTAGAGGATAGGGGTTAAAATTATATTTAAAATTTCAACAAAACCACAGCAACAAACCAATGAGTGGTGTCGGATCTCCCAGTTGTAGACCTGGATCAGTACAATTAAACTTGTAGAAAAATATAAAACGGCAAACTGATCCTTACGGCAATCAGGGCGATGAAGAAGTAAGCAAAAAGGATGAAGCAAAACAATTTGTTTAAATATATATTGTTTTGTTTCATCCTTTTGTTTACTTCTTCATCGCCTTGATTGCCGTTTTATATTTTTCCACGAGTTAAAATGTATACATTTGAAACTACAATTCTCCGAAAATAAAATTGTATGAGGAGTTAACAAACAAAAATGTATACAGCTATTTCAAAAAACGTTGTCGGAAGAAAAGCAAGAAGTCTTAGAGCCAAGACCACAAGGTAATGTGGGTCGTTTCAAATCCGTCTTTTGCGGGCAAACGACTTCAAAAAAAAAAAAATAGGTTTAATGATCAAAACAGCAGCTCTGCACGTGCATCATGCTTTTTAGCACATTTCTTTGACGTCCACTGCACGACTACGACGTGAAACCTCCCAATTTGACGTTTGATGGAGGACGTGGACATACGACGACGAATTTTCCTTCCTCTTTTTAAACTTGGATAAAATCCTCAACAATTCAACTCCAGGAAAAGTCGCCTGCATTTGACATATTGAGCGGGTCCAAAAAGACGCGATTAAGTTTGAAAGAACGCAAATTCATTTTTTTAGCGACGTTTTCACTGACGTCGTCGTCGTCGTCGTCGTCGTTGCTTAAGGTCCCAGTCACTCCACTGAACTGGTCGCTGATTTTTATTCGTCATTTATACTGAACCGTACTTATCATTTTAGTTTTTAGAAAGTCACAAGGTAAAATTACGTTTCAGTCGAAGTGCACTCTTGCTTATTCCCATCTTTGAAAGCCAATTTTGTTCAGCTAATTAGCAAGGAAAAATGACATTAAATTTTACATTTCATCAATTTGCATAACGCGGTCACGAAGTGGGCGAAAAAAGCTGTTATAAACAAACTTTTTTCCGAATAATGGTTCCTACTCAAGAACTAATTAAAGCTCGCCAAAGTCTACTACAGGTAATATTTTGCACTACATCAGCATGTGAGAATGTATGGACAACCATTCGCCTTTATTCCACCTCGTTCAATTTTTTATATGATGGCGATTCCCTGGAAATGAATTCTAAAGGACTAGTTTTAAGTTAGAAAAAAACGAAAAGAAAATTGTGGTCTGCTGTTCACTTCCCCTATAAAACATGAGAGGGTGACAATCCTTTCGAAAACTTTAGCCTTTAGCTATAACGGAAATGATTGAAATGGGTCGATAATATTATTTAGATCAGATGCCTCACCTTGCTTAAACAGCGGAGTAACCCTAGCACATTTCCAATCGTTAGGAAATATACCAGAGAGCAAAGATTTGTTAAAGAGATCACACAGAGAAACTGAAATCAGATCGGCACATTCACGTATTATTTTAGCAGAGATATTATCAATACCTGTTGCTTTGGATCTACATAAATTGTTTAGATGTGAGAAAACAATACTACTGCTTGTAGAAGGAAAACTGAACTTGTTGTGATTTACATTTATATTATTGATATAACTGAAATCATTATTATTATTATTTGGTGGAATTTCATTGGCAAGGCGCGGCCCAATTGTTGAAAAATGGTAATTAAAAGCATTAGAAAGCTCACTAGAATTAGAAATAATGAAACCATTGTTGGTGCGACGGGAACTAAGGTCTTGAATGGTTTGCCATGTTTTTCTAAAATTACCTTCAGATTGACTAAAAGCATTAGAATAATTAGATGCTTTAGAAGTCTTGAGGTTTATTTTCGTCAGATTCCTGAGCCTTGAACGGTCAATCAGTAGCTCCGTGGAGTGTCCTTCGCTAACTACGTTATTACTAATTAACTGAACACATGGCCAACGACGGTCCAAGAATTCGTTCCGCCTTAGGTTAGCTTATTCTTTGTCATTTCTTTGTCCCTCTTTAAGGACAAGTTCTATTTCTTGTTTGCCTAAGGGGTAGTCTCCTTCGCAGCCGTTTGTAGGCTCGTCACGCAACGGTCCTCCTCAGGAGGAGCGTTGCGTGACGAACCTAAAAACGGCTGCGAAGGAGACTACCAAGGGGGTGGGGGGAGGGACGGGAAAAATCAGGTGGAGGAAGATCATGGGGGAAAGATAACTTTTGACCTCAGTTCAGAACAAATACACCATTCAATGATCCGTACAAACAATTAAATAAACGTCGTTGGAAAGAAAGAGAATTTTTTGAGACACCATTGAAAGGACGTTATTTTCTGTTTTAAAGTTTATCAAAGATCTTTTTGCGTACAACAGTTACAAGAGCTCCTCTTTGAGAAAATCTATACTTTCAACAATGCTGCTATCTTGTCAACTAACCTGCGATCAGGTTAGGGAAGAAGGACTGCCTGATCGCAGATTATCTTGTCAACTGGAACGCTGCACTAAAAGTAACTCCTATGTACCGTAAATCCTCTATTAAGCCCCCCCTCTCAAATAAGCCCCCCCTTTTCAGAGGAGGAAAGTTAATAAGCCCCCCCTCTTTATTAAGCCCCCCCTCCCCCTCCCCCAATCCTTATTCTTCACAAAAAAATTAACGATTAACGTAGACTGATCAGTTATGATTTGTTCAGGCTGGAAGTTCATATTGCTTTTGGTCTTCGGCGGCATGACCTCCAACTTCTTATGCTTAACTTTCTCAATTTTGCGCTGTAGCTCTCTGTACAACGCGTAAGTCTACTCTGCTTCATACCACGGTATTTTTGCTACAGGTGATGCGTTTCGCTAAATTAAATAAGCCCCCCCTCTCTTTTAAGCCTCCCCTCAAAAGTGCTTGAAAAAAATAAGCCCCCCGGGGGGCTTAATAGAGGATTTACGGTATTTTGCGGTACCATGATCGATATAAAAATATTTAGCTTGGGTAACTTGGGTCTAAGCTTTATAAGAAGTGATGATTAGTGACATTTAATCCCTTACTTCCCCTGCGAGAAGAAGCTTTATAAGAAGTGATGATTAGTGACATTTAATCCCTTACTTCCCCTGCGAGAAGAAGCATGGCTTTTAGCGTTTACGAAGTCGACGTTTGCGTGGCTTGTCTGTCTCGTATATAGTTGGAAAACTCTGCTCGCAGGGTCCTTTACTAAGGTACACAGGATTTCTATAACTTAGAGTTCAGAACAACAATGAACGGCTTATTACACAACAACTTTGCAGGTTTTGTTATTTCAGATCAAGGGCAGCTTTTTAATACAACAAATTACGGAAACAAAAGCTCTTTTGAAGGGTGGACTTTGCGAATGCCGATTAAAAGAAGTAGCGGCTAAATACTACCGCATTTTTACGGGCGATAAATTAATCCTGACATCATTAATAAATACAGGCGCAGCGCTGCCGGGATGTAATAAAGCTGATGAGTCGAATTTTTCTTCCCAAAGGAAAATGGTGTTTGGAATTTACAATTTTCACCTACGAAGCTTAAGACTAACCGTCGAATTTGATACCAGGAGATAAATTTTTCAGTTTGCAAAATTTGTTTTAGACTGACAGTTCGTGCATTTTTGTAGTCCTTGATTATAAAAGTAGTTTACCACCGTCAGTTAAAACTTTTGGAAACTCAGAAATTCATCTTTTTAAGAGTCTTAAATCCTCTCACTCTGAGACTCTCAGCGCACCCAAAACTCGGTATGAAACGTAGACATCCCGGCATCAAGCTATTTGGGTGTACGTGATATCGTTGCTGTTTTTACTGCGCTTTTCATAATCATGCGAATTCTGAAGTTCAAAAGCCAACTGACGATTGAGCTTTTCGCTGCCGTCAATCATCTTAACGGACCTTAGGAAACAAAACTTTACTTTAACAGATTCAAAAGGTCATGGTTTCTGATTTGTGATTGGTGGATTTCAATCCGTTTTGTGTGTTTCTGTGTTTCAAGGTTCGTTGCTTGTGATCGTAATTATGATTGAGGGCAGCGAAAAACGCAATTGTGAAGGCGGCTTTTGAACTTTAGAGTTCGCATGTTTGTGAAAAGGGCAGTAAAAAGATGATCGGGTTTTCCGTCCTATTAAACTGCTTGAAGTATAAAGCCTAAAAGAAAAAAATTGCAGTCCTTAAGAGAGTAAGCTTCCACAGCAGCTTATATCTGTAAGTCATCTTCGCCGAAGTAAGCAGAACTACCCCTCTTTATTTTATTCAAAAACATTGATGATTTTTTGGGTTGCGTTTTGTGACGGCAGGTCACAAGGATATATGTATTAAATAGAGACCGTGAGCTAAGAATTATATTAGACTATATTAGGGGCAGCGACTCGTCTTTAGGTCCGTTCTGCGCTGAAGTCATTACTTTGTGTCTTTTCCTTTCCACAAAATGTTCCTGTAGAGCTAGTTATAAAGAAGATATAAAACAAATTTTCACCATGGACAGGGCACTAACCATCATACATAAGTTCGGTGATTTTTGCAGGCTTAGCACTAAAACGTGAAAAACTTACCCAACGTTTTCAAGTTTCCTTTCGATCCCTAGGCGACAGGAAACAGTTCCTAAATACATCCTCATATAACAAAACTGGATCATTATTTTTGGAATTCAATCGGATGCGAAAAAGGTTTCAGCTTTTGAAAAAGATAGTGAATAGTGTGACGTAGTTCCCTTTGGGATTAATTGAACCGTTTGTATAAATTGAAAGGAGACTGTATTATCACCGGTTCTATAAGGAAAAGTTCAATTGTAATACGAATGGACAAAGCTTTCAAGGCCGGGGTTCAGGATGTAACGGCACCCGTGTGCCTTAGTCTTGTTTTGTAGTATTTTAGCTATTTTTTTTATTGTAACCGCATTTTAAGTCACAATGATTTTCTGCTAGCCGTCGCGTGACTTAAACTTAACTACCGCTACACGTGCGTAGTTTTTTTCTAAGCCGGTCACAGAAATTCCGGCGATGGGTAGCCATCTCAAGAAACGTCTTTATTGCTGTTGAACTCAGAGCCTACTAAAACGTTCGCCCCAACACGTCTTACAACGGCATCGCTGTAAGGGTTGGCACCAAAAAAACCCAAGCCTTGTGGAATCTGTGAGTCGTTTAGTTTTTAAATAATTAGTTTGACGGATCTCTCCGCAAACGGAGCTGACGCCGCTACATGCAAAAAGGCGATTTAACGATGTGGGATTCCGGAAATGTTCTCTTAAAAACACGTTAAAGAAATAAAGAGAACCGATGTTCATTGGGAAAAACTAACTACGTTCCCTGATCCCCATCAAATGTCTATTTTAAGCATACAACTTTATTGATTCCATTTTGGAACCTCCGATAAAGACCTTTTTTGAACGCTGTTTGGCATCGGGATAAAAATAGTCGGGATTGCGTGATAAGACCTGATTGTCGTAACTTTTTGTTCGGGATGACGATAATGTTTCCTGAGTTTTTATAATCAAATGGAAAACGGAAACTATACTTAATTTCTGCCGACTAATAAATGTCACTAGGATATACAGCGAGTTTCTGAGATCGTTGACGAAATTTCAGCTTAAAGGCAAAAAGCAATAAGCATCAACTTCGAAGAGCCCAAAGAATGTATTGTAAATGACTGAATCAGAAAGGTAATACTATTTTTTTTAAAAAAAAGATCGCCATCTAGTCACTGCCTTCTCGACTATTCAGTTAGTAATTACCTGAATACTATTTGTGTTTGTAAAATTTCTAACTATTTACACACTACAGGTTTTTCCTCTTTTAATGGTTTGCCTCACAAGGAGGTCTATGACTCATTTATAGCAAGAGATCCCGATGGGATATCTTCAAGATTTTCCTCTATCTATTTATTTTCCATCATGAGTATATAAAATGATATCAAAATGTGGTAATAAATAAGTAAATAATAAATAAAAAATTTAAAAAGGCAAAAACGGTAAGGCAACCAATCATTCGAAGACTTCCACCGATGGGATGGATTTCCGCTCCCGCCTCGAAATTATGACGAGTCTAGGGTCTGACACGATGGAGATTTTGAACTTCTACTTTCCACTTTGTGTTTTATCCATTGCTTTTGTAGGCCACTGCATAATCAAGATGTCTGCGAACAAATAGAAAACAACAACAACAACAACTTCGAAATTAAGGAATTTTTTACTGACGCACCCTCCGGATCCCCTTCGAGATAACGCGCGAAAACGAAGAGGATCACGGGAAATCCTAAACTCTGCGGGTTCCTTGATCTTGTCTCCATGGGACCAGGTAAACGCTTGCTTCTCCGTTTATCTCTGTGCTTAGTCATTCACATTTCTTGCGTTTGGGTTATTTGGAAACAATTTCGTTGTGTGGGTGTTCGTTCAACTAATTCACACACTGTTTACTTCGTGACGTCAGATACAATTTAATCAATATAAGTCTTACGATGCATGACCGATATACGTCGAATGTTCGATCGAGAGAGGTCAAAACAAATCTGCCCTCGGACCAAGTATATCAAGTTTGCTAAATGCCTCAGCGTTTCTAATTTGCTTTACGTTGATAAAGCAGATCGAGCAAGTGTCGTGTGCATTTTCTGTATGCTGAGTTACTTCTTTTGCATCTTGTTCAATGGAGCTAAGATTCGTCGTGTTGATACCGTTTTTGGTGATGTATTTTGCTGAAGACGCAGTAGATGGCTGGTTCAGAAGACGACGTCGGAGGCGATGGAGTCCTCCGCCACCTCAACAGTGCGTTGTTAGCGGTACGAATTTGCTTTAATCCTTGGTTTTTTGAACTTGTTATAGATTGCGATACACTAGAGTTGTTTGTGTCGACTTCATCACTCTCAAAAATAGTTTCCTTTGTCACTGCTTTGTGTACGTCGTTCAAAGAATGTTGTTTATTTACTACAGACTACCAGAAAGTGTATTAGTCAACCTGTCGTGTCCTCTCTAGATCGATTGAGTCAAATTGTTGAAATATTTTGATTATTTGCGTGTCTCTCTCCTCTGATTTTGGAAAAGTTTATTTTTTCTTTCTGAACACTTCAAAATAGTATAACTTTATAAGAGCTGAAAATTTTTGAAGATTTGTTCGTACGTTTTTTTAACTCATTAATGAAGTGCAATTTCCTTTACAGCTTACGAGGACACTTAAGCATATCTGAGCAGTTTGTGATCCGTGAGACTTTGGCTCACATTTTGTTATTTTTATTCCATTTCCTTGTCTATTTTGAGAAGGCCATTAACATGCAGTTTCTTATTACGTGTATAATTTATGGTTGACGTCAAAACGTGCCTTGGCCTGTCCGAAATAATTGTGGGTGGTGAACTAAAAGTGTAAGGTCAGATGGGCACTAAAACAGAATAGGCCAATATCTGGTAATATTTCTGCACAACCCCATACATTTACATGCAATTTCATATGATTTCACACAAATAGTTAATAATTATAAATAGAGTCAAAACATGTATGCATAGCAATAAATGCAAAAGGCTGTATGGAAATCTTTCCATTATCTGAAATTGGTTCAAATTACGTGGAGGATTGAAAAATATCAATAAGTAGCATTGTTTGACAGGGGAAGGGAATCAAATGTATATTGGGAGATTTGGTGGGATAATTGTTTGAGAATTGTGGAATTTTACCTTTTAGCAAAAAGCAACATTTTTTGGGGCAAACAAATTTTGTAGTGCTCTCTTGAGTAGCTAATCACAATAATTGTCACATTTGCGTGATGGCAGCATTTCCGTTTCGCTCTATAAGCAGCATGATAAACAGTTGCTTCATGGTTGGTGAGCATGTAAATGTTTTAAAAAAACAAAGTTGTGAAAACTCAGAAATGACCAATGATGTGCATAACAGACAAGATAAAGGACTGTTTCTAACATTATGTTATTGTTACAGAAGTGATGATTTGTTTGGTTTATTTTACTTTCCAGTTCTGAAAAAGTACGGGCAAAATTAAAAAGATTATAATAAAATTATAACAAAAATACTGTTCTAATAAGGCCTTAAACTGCTAAAAAATTGAAATCCAAGCTTTAATTTGCCATTCAATAGCATCATCAGAGATGATGCCGTTGATCGGCAGAGGAACAATTTATTATTGTCGATCAGCAGAGGAAAAGAATATATTGTGTCCATATCAAGCTTCCTCTTGCTGCAGTTTTGTGTTTTTTTAAAAAGTCTCTTGTAAGGTGAAGGTGATGACTTTGAAAAACAGTGTTGAAATGAAAAATATCTTAACCAGCCTTTAAGTGTGGCTGGAAATTTAGAAAGATTCTTTCACATTGTAATTCCCAAGGGTTTAGAAATTGCAAATTTGCCATAAAAAATTAGGCAGTTTTGTGGAACCTCTTTACAAAGGGCATGCTGGTGGCAGAGACAAGCGGTTGTTACAGAGAAATGGCTGTTTTGGGGTGGAGGTCGGGATATAATGCAACATGAAACCAGTTTTGCGATTAAAGGGGAGAGTGTTTTTACTTTTTAAAAGCAAGCTTTTAAAAATGAAGCTTGCAATGGCATATTAACATGTAACACCATTAAAACTTTAACTAAATGAGTTGTCGTTGTTGGATATATTTTTTTGTAAATATAATTATTATAACTAAATGCTAAGACCAAAAAGGGAACTCAGGATGTGATATGAGACCAGTGTTGTGCAGAGCTTTTAAAGCATGTTGATCTGTAACATGATCAACTATAACAAAATGCACAGAACAAAAATGTTAACAGAAGAAAAAGCAAGTATTAATAATGTACAGGCAGAACATTAGATTGTATTTCATCTGCCTTTGAATAGCTGTTATAGTGAAGCTATTAATTTTTAGCTGTGAAGATGTAATTTACATGTAATAACTGTCGCACTTGTTGAGAGATGGCTATTGTATAGAGGAGGGTTTTTACTATATTATATTCTCAGTGAGGTGTTAGAGCACCTTAACAAGTTCTTAGGTGCATTTTGGGTGACCAAATTTTGGGGGAAAAGGTTGATAGTAATAATAATGATAGTAATAATAATAACAATAGTAATAATAATAATATTAATGATAGTGATAAAAATAATGATAATTTCTTAATTTATATCATGCAATTATCAATGTAAATATTTTAAGTTGTGCATTACAATGATAAAATGCTAAAAATAAAAATATAGACATTAAATATATATATATAAAAACAAAATGTAGATCAAAAAACTTTCATGAATAAAAATTGTATATATTAAGTCATGATATATTTACATATTCATGAGAATGGAGCTGTGCACTGTCTCAGATACTTTAAGTTTTACATGTAAATTTAAACAGCTGTTCTTGGCCAGTTCTTAAGTTCTGCAATCAATCTATTGTTATTATTTTTTAGGCTGGACAACTTGGAGTGATTGCTCGCAGAAGTGCCATATTGGTACAAGGACAAGATCACGTACAGTTACTCAACCTGCAAGTTGGGGTGGTAATTGCCCATTTCACTTGAGTGAGATTAAAATTTGTGGTGCAGTTAATGGCGGCTGTCAGCATAATTGTGATCCTCATACTGGGCACTGCTCTTGTCTAGCAGGTTATACTGCGTCAGGTACACTGAACACTATTCACTAAGATACATGTATTGTGCTTGCAAGTTAAGTTTGTTATTTTGTGCCCATATTATTGAAATTCAATGAAATAATGAATTTGATTTTGTCATGAGAACAAATTGTGGGATAATTTATAAAGATTAGGTTACTGTTATAGGTTTTTTTTTACTTTTTTTAACTTCTTGTTTTTAAAGTCTAGGAAGGGTTTTTTTCTTTCTAGAATATCACCATCACACCTTAGAACTAAAATTTCTCTTGCCCTTCAATGTCAGAAGTGGCCCTTGTCCAGAGTCATTTTTGTGGTTTCTATTCATACTACATAGACTAAGAACTATTGTCCAGAAAAGTTTAAAGAACTCTATGCAGAGACGGAGAAAACAAAACAGCAGTAGACAAACTTTATTTCAGAAGGAAATTTTCTATCCTTTGTAAACCAGGGTTCAAACAGTTTTAAGAATTATTTTTGTCTGGCAGAAAACAAAATTCTGTAAGTGACCCTCTGAGTTAATTGTGTCTTTTTGTGGGTAAAGATTTCTGTGATTATTCTTATTAGTTATACAGAAATGTTACAATCATACCTCAATTAAGCAGCCTCCTCCTAATACATGTGTCCAGAATTGAAAACTTAAAACAGGGCTTGAAAATAAAAAATTTCTCAGGTTGCCTTTTGGCAACCAACTGAAGAAATATAGTCGCCAGATGCAAATTTTTAGTCGCCAGTTTGTATAATGTAAATTACACAGCTCATACATGTAGCGTGGCATTATCTATAAGATTTGATTGTTTGAAAATATCACGGACAGAAGTTGGTATAAATTTGAAGGTATAAACTGGCCTTGTTTATGCAATCTGGCATATTTTTTATGACGAAAGCATTAAATTAACATAAAGATAAGTTTGTTGTAACTTTACTCTTTTAATTTAAATCTAAATCATAGAGAAATCTGGTTGCCAAAGTGGCGACTAAACTAGAATTCTTAGTCACGAAGGGGAAAATGTTAGTTGCATTGGCGACCCTGTCAGTCGCAATTTCAAGCCCTGCATGCTAATGAGATGTATGATCTTTATGAAAGCCACTGAATGAAGTGCCCTCATTAGCAAATGTTCACCAAAATACTTATACTTACAACCCTGTCAAATATAACACACTAAACTGTGCCTGGCTTTTGATCTGGGACACAGTGCCTTTTAAATAATGGTTAAGAGAGTCTCTTAAAGGCAAATTTGTCATTAAATCACTATAAAGAAAGCCTCTATTAAGTGGAGACATTAATTTTTATGCCTCGATCCACCCTAAGGTAGGGTGGTGGCTTTATAGAGGTTGGACTGTAGTTGCATTGTAAATTAAAAGTAAAACTTTATTGAATCTCCCTGAATCAGGGTTTTTCAGACCCAACGTACATAAGCATATAAACAATTCATAAGGTAAGTTTGAAATATTGAATAAAATGTGTAAACGTTAAGATTATAACAATAGATAAAAACATCAGTAGGTAACTCTCCTATACTAGCTGACAAGAAGTGATTCAAAAAGGAATTCTCTAAGTTTCTTTTTGAAAGTACGCAGGCTGCCTGCAGCAATGATCGCACGTGGCAATGAGTTCCAGAGGTTAATTGCTCTATATAGAAAAATTTGTTGACCTGCGGCCGATTGACAAGGTAGTCCTTATTTCTTGTGTTGCAATCATGAACAGTAGATCTTGTTACAAAATGATCCCTCAAGTAACTAAGGTGCTAGCCCTTTCGCACACTACCTTATAACTCAAATAAATGACTCACAGGGAGCCAGTGTAACTCCTGAATAACCGGTGTTATATGATCAAATTAATTTTACATGTGTTAATGATTATTCTTGCAGCGAAATTCTGGATTTTTTGCAGCTTTGAGATATTTTTCTAAGTTGTGCTAGATCATACTCGAGAGCAATAGTATATTTTTAATTTGCTAAATAACAGCACATTTATAACATTCTCTAATGTCCTGGTGCCGAGAAGATGTCTCACCATAATTATTAATCTATTTGTCTCACCCTATTTATCTGACATAAACTACCTAAACATGATGAGACAGTGTTTTTCAACATAGCCTCAGGGGATTTGTTTTGATTGAAATATAGGCTATATCACTGTAGATGAAACAAAGGATAAAATGCTAACACTGAGTTCTTGCCATGATAAAAAAACACAACTTAACTAACTCTTGACAAACATACAACATACAATTCTCTTTTGCATGAGGTCATTTAAATTGTTCATGCAGATGAGAACTGTCAATCATGAGCAAACTGAACTGAAATTTTAACCTTAAAGCAGAGGCAAAATCAACGCATCCCTCATCTTTTTTGACTGCAGCTAGTAATTCTCTAGTTGGCAAAACTTTTTACTTTTTATGCCAGTCTGTGCATATCTTTGTCAAGATAAAGCGCTTTGCGTTACGGGCAGCCACCTTGGTTTCAATACCTCGAGTCTAGCCTGGGGATGAGTGTCAATCTCCTGTCCCCTCAGTACATTTGAAACGATGAACAAGATGGCTACCCATAATGCAATATGCTGAGTCTTCTAACTGGGAAATATTGGTATTATATTTTTTTTCACAGGTAGTAACTGCAATGATATTAATGAGTGCAATCCATCCCCTGGGCCTTGTAGTCACATCTGTACGAACACTGTTGGTTCATACAAGTGTGAGTGTCCTACTG
The DNA here is from genome assembly GCA_038088405.1 of Porites divaricata. Lineage (NCBI taxonomy): Eukaryota > Metazoa > Cnidaria > Anthozoa > Scleractinia > Poritidae > Porites > Porites divaricata. The sequence continues at coordinate 3,553,879 of JBBMOI010000014.1, read as the reverse complement.
GTTATTATCTGACTGGTGATTCTCTTAACTGTGCTAAACATGACTGTGGCAGTCCAGCTGCTAAGTTTAATCCCTGTCCACCAAACTCCTACACTGATCACATTTCTTCAGTTTGTGCCCAAGTGGGGACAACATGTGCGGGAAGAACGACCTATGATACACAGTGTTCCTTGACCTGTCCTACAAACTACACACTTTCAAAAATTATAGCTCAGCCAAATGTGGAATTTGGAAAGAATTACAGCAGTGTTGATTTCCTGTCAGTGTCATCATCAATCATTTGCCGTAAGACACTCACAGGGCAGTCAGACAATGTCTGGGATGTACCAGACAGTCAGCTTAGCGATTATTACTGTCGACGATCAAATGATCCACCATTAAGCTTGACCCTGAATGGTTCTGCTCTTATTGAACACGTGCCTGTGGGTACCATGATAGGGACTCTGTCTTCTCAAGATGCACAACATGGACAAACATTTATGTACACAGTGCAGAGGCCAAGCTCTCTCGTGATAGCTCAAGGAGATAAATTAGTCAACATATGGGATAATCCCAGACTGAATGGAAATATGTCGTTGGATAATGGAAAACTGTTAGTGACTGTGAGAACTACGGATAATGGTAATCCACCCATGTGGTTGGAAAAGACATTTGCTATTACAATTTCTGATGTTAACGACCCTCCAGAACAGTTGACATTGTCCAATTCTGTTATTTATGAAAATGCAACTGTAGGAATGATAGTTGGTGAATTAATGGCTATTGATGGAGACGATCCTCTCAACACGGCACCTCACTCTAACTTCAAGTGGGAGTTGCTCGATAACAACGGTGGTAAATTTGCTATCAATGGCAATAAAATCACTGTTGCTATGGATATGTCTGGTGAGGCTCAAAAAATGCACATGATAACCATCAAATGTTCAGATTTTGGGGACCCTGTGCAATTTAAGATCGAAAACTTCATAATAGACGTTTTGAATATAAATGATGCCCCCACTTCACTGCGTCTTATAGGCTCCACTGTTCATGAAATGGCGCCTATAGGAACTGTTGTTGGACAGCTTGTTGTAACAGAGAAAGATGGTGATGATGTGTCCTTTGATATCAGTCAATCAGATGCTGACACACTCAGTAAATTTCAACTTGAAAGGACTCGATGTGTAGGTCCTGGACATGAGTATGAATGCAAAGTTAATGTGACAGTCAATGCTGGTCTGGATTACGAGACAAAAGTGTGGCACAGGTTGAATGTACATGTTAACGATTCACAATCTCAGGCATTTAAACATTTTAACATTGAAATTATAAATGACAATGAAGCCCCGACAGCTGTCAATCTGACAGGATCTCACTCTGTGATGGAAAACTCTGTTGCTGGAACTGTTGTTGGTCAATTTGTGGTAGGTACATGTATACTATTATTTTTCAGTTAACATGCATTGGATTTTAATTATTTATACACTGTGCACCGTACATGTACATGTAAAAAGAAACCAGGAGGGTCAGTACACTGCAGGGCTTTTGTTAGCTATAATCATCTCATGAATAAATGAGTTATTAGTTTCAAAACCAATTGTGGTGTTAATTGTGTTGGTGGGGGGTAGCTGAAGTGAAACAAAATGTAGTAAATATTTACTGCTGACAATGTGAAGACAGTTGAAAGCTGACTTTTGAAGCACTGCCAGTTGTCGTAATCTCCAGATGAGTTGAGGGTGGGGAGGGGGTTAGTTCTTGAAATGTAAGCTTTTGATTTAAAAGGAACTCATTTCCTTAAACTAAAATTTTGATATAACAGTCTCATGTTCATGACGCTAGGGCAAATGAAATGATAATTATTATTGTCTCAGGAATAGTTTTCGTGAAGATAATGATTTCATGGCGTTTTCCTCTATGATGGCTACAGGCTGTGAAGAAAAATGTCATCTTTTTTAAACCTTCCACGCTGTGTTTTGTTCAATTGGTCAATTATTAGAAAGGAAAGTGAAAATAAGTAGAGGTGACCAACTATTTAAGAGAATCAGATTAGTCTGGAGACAATGGCAGTGCATGCAATAGCCTGCCTTGGAGATGTAATTTAATCCAAACCGGTGAATTATGTCTGTGAAGAAGCACTAAGATCCTTGTTCTGGGCAGGCCCCCTACCGACTCTTCAAATTAGCAAAAGTGTGTTTTGAATTGCCTTTCAGCCTGATGGCAAAATGATAATGGCTTTTTTTAACAGGCCAATCATAGTTCATACTCAAATGCTGGTACACAGGTGGGGATGGACCCAGAACAAGGATTCACAGACAGACCAGCATCCATTTTTGTCTGTGGCACAGACTATCCGTGCAAAAGCTTCAAATCCTGCTATATGCCAATGACTTATGTGTGATGACATGGCAAAATTCCAAAGTTAAGATGACTGTAATTTATTGCAGTGTAGTGTGAAAACTGACGTCATACTACATGTAGGTTTTGAGCACCTAGTGTCCTTGTTCGTAGAGCACAGTCCGTAGGGGATTTCAATAGTATTGGAACAGTTGTTGCTCCACTATTTTCAGCTGTACCACTAAAGGACATGGCCTGGCCTGACTAAGCAACTGGATATTAATTTTTACAATGTTTTTTGATTTGATTTTCTTGGTTTACAATGAATTCAACAAGTTTTCCAAAATCACAATATATAGCCCCAGTCTTAAACAGTACAGTTAAAGTAGATTCAATTCCATTTCGATTCAATTCAATTCTCATTGTACAGTATTTCAAAATTCTTTCAGGTGTTACTATCAATAAGTTTGAACTGCGGCCACTTGTTTGCCATCATAAAAAAATGAACCCCCATTTCCAACAGATCTTAGCTTCTGAAACTATTGTTTCCCTCCTCTCTAAACACCTTCAACCCCCCTTAGGTATAGACCTCTTTCACAATGGCGGCCTATTAATGTATTCTTTTATATGTATGATAATTAGCCTTTCCGATCTCGTTTGAAAGTAAGAATTCTTTTGTATTTTGCACATGCTAATGAGGTCAGAAAGGCTAGTTATCATACATATAAGAGAATATATTCATAGGCCACCATTATGAAAGAGGTCTATAATGAATGAGCAATCCCTTAGGCTTTGCTCAGATACTGTATCTTTTTGTATGTTCAAAAAGTAATTGTACCAGAAAATGATCTATTTTGAAATTGCTAATACCAAAACAACCTTTTACGCAGGTTCACAGCATTAAGGCCTGGTTCATATGCCGAACTTTTCATCAGCCAAGCCTAATTCAAATAAGGCCGACCCAAATTATTTAGACCAGCTGAATTGATTCAGGTGCCGATCTTAATTCCAGCCGAACTTAATTCAAAATGAACAATGCTCATTTTGTTCAAACTGCTTACAAACTGCTTATTCCTCAAGCCCGAATGGGCTCTGAGTCGTTAGCAGGCCAAATGGGCTTAAATTAAATTGACTCAGAGGCCATGAGGGCGAGAGGAGTAACCATTTTAGTAAAATCCAACTAGTCGTTCAAAAATATTGAGACAAAACAACTTTAGCTAGTTAAAAAATCCTTGTTTGCCGCCAGCAAGTCAGGGCTTTTCGCTACTAGTAGGCTATAACATATAGCCTAGCAGTAGCTCAACCAATCAGAACACAGCATTGATAATGGACCACTAGTCGGATTTTACTAAAATATATTATTTAAGCATTAGGTTCAGTACATGAAAAGTTCAGCGTCTGAATCAAGGCCTTTCCAAAGTCGATCCATTGTCGAAATTCCCAGCCAGGCTGAGCTGTTCTGAATTGAAAAGGCGTTCTTTTCCGAACCTTTCATGTACTTAATTCAATGTATTAGGTTCGGCTCATGAAAAGTTCGGCATCTGAACCGGGCTTAAGATGGTGGGCAGTGGTTTAACTTGTTTGTCATTAATTAATTCTTACATAGAAAAAAAGTGAAGACGTATTCCTTGTCACAGTTGGTCCACATTTTGCTTTGTGGCTTTTGTGGGCATGTTTGGAATTACGACATCTGTGAGAGGCCTGGGCTCAAATGTTGTATTAGAAACAAAATTAAATCACAACAGTCTGGAAGCATAGTGATCGATTAATTGTTTTTTGGATAGGCTATTTAACAAGACCATAGAATGGTATACTGCAAAAGCAACTAACGTTAAAACCTTGTGCATTCATAATTATGATCACAGTCTATCATCTGTTAAATGCTCTTTTACAGCCGTAACACTTAAGCTTACTGTATTACATGTAGCGTCACCTGTAACAGGCATAACTGGTTACGGGTTCTATTGAGGAGCTAATATGGATTAATAATAATACTGTATTTTCTCTGCTAACATCACATAATTTCCCTAACCTATGTAGGTGACTGATCCAGATAATGCAAAATCACCTTCACATCAAACACATAAGTGTGTGTTTGATACCAGTCAGGCTAGCGGCCAACACTATTTCATCATCACTACTCAACTGGTGTTAAAGGTACAAGGAGCTCAAGAAATTGATTATGAGAGAATAAAAAATCTGACTTTCTCAGTGACCTGTACGGACAGTGGACATCCTCCACTTTCATTGTCGAGGGACTTTTTCATTTTAGTGAAAGGTGAGTCATATGAATATTTATATGTACACGAATTTAATATCTGTTAATAAGCAATAATAAAAGGGAGATGTAATGTCATGTTTATGGCAAATGTCAAACTTGAGGTGGAAGTTGAGAATTTTTTTAATTTAGGAAAAGAGCAGATCGAAACTGTCCAAGGTAAAACTGACAAATGAACACAACTAATAAACACAAAACAACTTATTCCTGTGAACATGTAGTTGATACTGAAAATACTGGCAATGTAGACAAGTAAACAGAAAACTTGGTCACTTGTTACAATAAAATAATTTATTTGACATTTGCCGTTTGCCGTAAATGTGATTCTAAATCTCCCTAATAATATTATTATGGTGTTTCCTTGAATGAAAGACAATCCTCAATAATATTAATGTCCCACCCCACCTTGAATAACCTCCCTTTGGTAGAAAAAATAATGTGAAATAATTATTGTATAACACCCTCCCTTAAGGTTACTGGATACCTTCATGGGTGTCTCACGTGCCAGTAATATTGTGCATTCCGGTCAAACTGCAGATACCTAAAATCCTAGATCAAATTAAACTGGCGTTCTTAACCCATTTGCCCCTGAACCGCCAGTAACTGCCCGTGCGGATGCACGTCCTTTCTACCCCTCGTGACGTCATCAGTCAGTTTAACGGTCAAGGCCAACTTTGTCCACTAACTTGTGCAGAGTGAAGAGATCGTTCAAGCCATACCAGAATGAGCACAATTCAGTCAAGGACACGGGAGAAAAAGGCAAAAAACCGTGTAAGATTGACCTGGAAATCTCCATGAAAATCTTGTTCCATTGCCCACCTACCTTTCCTTTCACCTAATCCTAAGATCCTAAAAGCTTTCCTAAAAACTCTTCCCACCAAAATGAAGCCTACTAAATGCCCAGCAAGAGAAAAAAAAATGAAACAAGAAAAGCGAAAAAGAGGGGAGGAGAGAAAGCGAAAAGTAAAAGTCAAGACTGCTGTGTCACTTTTAAACCCATCTCGAAATTTTGCTTTCTGCACAAAATTGCCCGAACTTCGCAAGCTGATGTTTTGCATCTGGATTAGAAGGCCGTGAAGTGTACGACCTGTAAACGAGTTTGTGGTAAGTTTCAGCTCTTTATAAAATGACAGTGACCAGAAAACCACTCGACTAGCCTCAAAACGCGTTTTTCGGCAAAATCTCCAGGAGCGAATGGGTTAGTAATTTATAAACCAACAGTTTTTTTAAAAAATGCACTGAAAATTTTTAATAGGATAATTGCTCAATGTGAACGTCTAAATCAGCTTTCGAAAGCTAAAACTCCCAGCAATGTTTATTTTTCGCTAATTTGATTTGTTCTAGTCTTTTGGAAGTCAAAGCCCTAAAAAAGCATGTTGGGGTTTTCCCATTTTTGATTGCGATCAAAAGTTACCGAACAAATTCAAAATAGCAATACAAAGAAGTTGGATGATCGTACAAAAAATGCTTGTCAACAGAAAAGTTTTAAGAAACAAAAAAACTTCCTTGACCCGTTTTTGTTGCTTACACATTAAAGTAACAATCCCCAAAATTCAAGGTCAGTCGAACAAATTCTCTTAGATTTAGTAGCTTTTTTAAAGTGTTCCCTCTGGGTGGAAAATATAAGATGAGAAAAAGGAAATTAAAAAAATCCCTCGCTTTGTAAACAAACTTTGCTCACAAATACTTCTGAGGAATCTGGGCCAATCAGCACATGGATAAGATAATATTTATTCGTTCAATTTTCGTGCACGTTTTATTTTCAAAGAACTTCTCGATCTTTTTGGCTTTTGAGCCAATTGTTGGCATTGGGATTAATAGTGAAATCAACTTTTTTTTTACGGGTGTGGAAATAAAAGGCCACAAATGCAGCCATTGCTCAGTCGGTCAGTTAACCGGCCAGTAGAAGGAAAAGAAGGTTAAAGACAGTTTGGTGGCTTCCACTAAGCCAACTATTAGCATACTGTAGAGAGAGGATGGTATTATTTTCACAGTGATTCAACTGATTGGGTCGCCGGTAGTGTTCTTTTCTTTTAGGTCTATTTTAGCTTACGTTTATCTTTTGCTTCATTGGCAAATAATATTGAAGAAAATAGCAACAAACACACCGTCGCAAGGAACCTGGGTTGATATTGTTATTGGAATTCATGCGGCATTGCACGCGCAACCTACAGATTAGTCAGTTAGCTGGTAGGTTGCGCTGACTTCCAAAATTAGCCGTAGGCTCTTAGCCAGTGAGAAGATAGATAGTGAGTACAATGTATAAAAATTAGCAATTAATGGACGAAGTTGAGCAAAATATCGTGATTTGTCAGTGGCGAGCAGATTAATTATTTGCCAAAGCCGAAGGCTGAGGCAAATAATTGATCTGCTACCCTGCTAGCAGAGGCTTTTCCCTTGTGTTTCTCAGCGTTGTACTGCCATTCTCTTCGCGGTTTTGGTTGCTCGCGTTTTGTTTTGGTTGTTTCTGTGCCGAGGAAAAGACCTCTGCCGACAGCCGCTTGCGATTCCTGTTGAGCATGCGCGAGATGAAAATGCGGTTACCATGGAATTTCTGGGTCACGTGTCGGTAATACGATGCCGCCGCCGGAGTTTGCTCATGTATTCATGAGTCAAATTTCCCACGGGAATGACTCGCACTCGCCATGTTGATATAGCGGGCTCACTTTTGCACAGCAAACTAGTACATAAAAGATGAGCGAGTTGATAAAACCGGTTCCACAACCGGTTTAGTCATGTGATTACCTCCTAGATCTTGGAGGTATCTACAGCGCATGTTCAACAGGAATCGCAAGCGGCTGTCGGCAGAGGTCTTTTCCTCGGCACAGAAACAACCAAAACAAAACGCGAGCACCCAAAACCGCGAAGAGAATGGCAGTACAACGCTGAGAAACACAAGGGAAAAGCCTCTGCTAGCAGGGTATTGATCTGCAAGACACGTCTGACAAATCACGATATTTTGTGATAACCGAGTTCAATAATTGTTTTATCATTTGATCCTTGAGTTTCTTTTTTAATAAATAATATCTTCGGAAAGCGGTTAGCGCGCACTGCCTTCCAGGAGTAATGACAAGAGATCACATAAACGAGTAAGAAGCAAGCGTGGTTTCATTTACGCATGAGCAGAATAGTATTTGCAGCCAAAAACTAAGCCAAAAACAGTTGAACGACATAGCGCATGAGCACACCATTAATTGTAGGCAGTTATTTGCAGGTCACGTGGTGTGCTCTCGGCCAATGAAAAGGAAGAAACATTTGCATCGAATGATAATTTCAGTTATTTGCCAATGAAGCAAAAGATAAACGTAAGCTAAAATAGACCTAAAAGAAAGGAACACTACCGGTGACCCAATCAGTTGAATCACTGTGAAAATAATACCATCCGCTCTCTACAGTATGTTAATAGTTGGCTTAGTGGAAGTCACCTGCAAACTGTCTTTAACCTTCTTTTCCTTCTTCATATTACTACATTCATTTTTTTTTGCGTAAATAATCAAGGTCTCAGTAAGTTTGTATCAGCCTAGGCCTTCAGCTCGGCTGATGACGCTTACCTCGACCTTGATTATTCTGGATATCACGTAAACCTCATCCAATAATTATTAGTTATTTATAATTTTTATGTAGGCTGCCTATGACTACTCTGAGTAAACATGAAGCGCTCCACTCAGCTCAGACCATTGGTCGAAATGTTCTTTTTCATTTGTTTTTATTGTCAAATGCCTATTGAAAATTTGTTTTAAAAAGACACTCCTTTCCGTTGCTTCTTTGATATTCTCATGCGGTGCTTTTGTTCATTGAGATTCCTTTTCACCTTTCACTTTGTGCGCTTTTTTGAACTTGTCTGCGGACAAAAAAAAAAAAAAAACAAACAGAAAAATAAGAATGCTGCTTCGAGTTGCTAACTAAAAGAAAAACATTCCTGATTATTCATCCACTGGCCATGGAAATTCCCGTGAAAAACACCATTGGGCTGTCATTCAAGAGAGTAACTTTTACTTCCGGTATAAGCAAAAAACTGTCATTTCCCGACCAATATTTACTCTGAACTCCATATCAGGTTGCAGCAATTAATGATATTCATATTATCACTTCCTTTAGATGTCAATGAGCCCCCTGTCAACCTGACATTATCGAGTATGACTGTAGATGAGAACTCTCCCCTGGGTACCCCTGTGGGATTGCTTTCATCAGATGATCCAGACGGCCCAGATGATGTACACACCTATAGCATTGTGGGTCCTATCAGTGCGCCATTCAGCATCGGTGGAATTAACAATAGAACACTTTTAGTGAATGGTACTTTGGATCATGAAACAAATCCAATTGTTTTAGTCATCGTCAGAGTTACGGATACGGGAGGGCTCTCTACACAAAAAACTTTCAAAATCACTGTAAACGGTAAGTACTGTATTAAAATAATGTAATTTTTTGTCGCTGAAAAAGAAGAAACAAAACATACAATACATTGGCGAGTAATTATGCCAAGGTTGTGAATTTGCATGTCTAAATTTGGTAGTTGTAGATTTCAGATTCATCCTACTTACGAAATGAGCAAGATTTGTTATGTTTCTACAATTAAGTTTTCATAAATTTATGTTTCATTTAGATGTGAATGACCCTCCAACCAACTTAACACTTTCTACACCAGTCTTCGAGGAAAACAGTGCAGAGCGAGTACTTATCAGCCCCATTAGCCTTACCGATCAAGATGGAGACTTACCATCCTGCATGCTTTTGAACAGTGCAGGAGGGCGCGTCAAAGTTATTGGTACTAATCTGGTTGTAGGATCAACTGTGACAGACTATGAATCACTTTCACCACCTCAGCAGTTCACAATAACATTAAACTGCTCTGATCAGCATGGCAGGTTTATCTGGAAGTCATTTGTCATTGCCGTTACAAGTAAGTGAACTGGAAATAAAATTAATAATAAATAAATAAATAAAGATTTAGAGGCAGCACATCCACAGAATGGTTCTTTGTCCACCTTTCCTGACCAAATTGGAATTTGGAAATGTTGCTTTTTGTGGAGTGGGGAAAACCGGAGTACCCAGAGAAAAACCTCTCAGAGCCAAGCTGCAAGGGAGAGAACCAACAACAAACCCAACCCCCAAAGTTATCGACACCGAGGGCAAATGATTTTTTTGGGGAAATTCTAATCACAGAAGAGCTTTGATCAATCCTGCTCATAAAAAACGGGGGGGGGGGGGGGGGGGTTCTAGCTACGGCTTACCCAAATTCCAATAAAAGTTGTGAAATTGCCTTTGTTTACACCCTGCTTTAACAACATGTTTCTCATTTTTCAGATGCTAATGAGCCACCAACAGAAGTCAAGTTGAGTGCAGCATCTGTTGATGAGAATGCTGCAGATACAGTGGTTGGACAAGTATCAGTTTCAGATCCAGATGAAGGGCAAAGTCATTATTGCACTGTGCATGAACTGGTTGTTGATTCTGTGACAAGTACTGAAAGACTTGTGGCTAGCGAGTTCTTTACTGTGGATAATGCATTAAAGCTCAGAACACTGAAAGGCTTGAACTTTGAAGGACAACGTAGCATTGATATTGTTGTCAACTGTAGTGATGGACGTTTGTCAAAGTCAAACTTGTTTTCTATCGCAGTCAACGGTAAGTGAGAGGAGAACCACAGTACATTGCTCAATACAGATGGGGGAAGGGGCAAAGTTAGGAAAATCAAGTTTACTGACCCAAGTTTACTAGCCCAAGAATTGGTTAATGACTAAAAGGGTATTAACAAATGTCTCAAATAAAAACACACTCACTGCTGGTACCCCCTAGAAGCTTAGCCTACATTAGGCGACTTTGACTTTTTGTACATTTTCATAACTAAACATGCTTTTTTGAAAACTTTACCCTGTTCAAGTTTCTTAACGTAGAACCTATTTATCAAGGTGCAAAGAAAGTCAGTTTTAAAGCTTTTTGCTATTCGGCTAACTGTACGTATCAATCCTAAATGTCATTTCAACTAGCGCGAAAAAAAGTTTGAGCTAAATTTGATCAACTTTCACTACAGTTCTTCTTAAATTTTTAAATTCTCGAAAAATCTTCACTCTCCCCTAGGGGAGGTTAAGAACAGAATTATTCACTAGCCCAATAGCAAAATTCGTTAGCCCCTTGCTATCAGACACGACGTTTTTGCTTCCTTTTTAATTTCCTGACTGTATCAGACACCTTACAAGCTTACTATTTTGGTTTTTTTTTCTGTTCTCCTTACTAATACCTGGTAATAATAAGCAATACTCTCCATGCCATACAGTGAATTGTATTTTTAACTCAATCCCACTAACGGGCCACTAAGTGACCAGCTGATTATTTTATGAGTTCAACCATGTTTCTCTTCCCCTTTTTTCAGATGTGAATGAGATCCCATCAGGTTTGTGTAGTGCCCCCATCATGGTAGGTCTCAAGACGTCCGTCGGTGCTGTGATTGCAGTGTTAAATGGCAAAGATCCCGATAATGAAAATGTGATAACTGATCACCAGGCTAATCAAACTGTGATATTTAGGAATAAACAGCAGTTGTTTTACTCCATGAGTCCAGAACAGAATTCCTGGCCTTTTGGAATCAGAGATGACAGTCTTTTTAAGAGCGGGGTAATTTTTCCAATTTTTGTTTTGTATTCTTCAATTTCTTTGATGTCTCTTTCTGCGGAAACAGCGGCCTCTCCTCGCTCCTCGCCGCTAGGGGCGTTTTGTCAGGATCGTCCCTAGCGATTCTAGCACCGAGATGAGAGGAGAAACGGCTGTTTTCGCAGGCTAGTTGTTAATTTTGTCCTTATTTTAAATGCCCTTGTTTGTTGGTATTGTAATATACATAATGAGTTTGAAAGAAATGAAAACAAAATTTAAAACAAAGAAAAAAACTAAACCACAACATGTACGTTGTCCACAGATATTTTGCTTTTACATGAACAACTTTTGCTTTGAATATGTGTGCATTAATTGCTCAAGTCAAAACCCAGCTCTCGGGCCAAAAAATTTCATGTAAAGTGGCTCATTGATTTAACGATTTCAGGGATTGGTTTATTAATACACTCCTATTCACCCCTCTTTACTGTTGACATTTTGGTAAGGAGAGTTTTAATACAATATAAATGTATTCTTGAGGTGTTTTTTTTCGGTTAAACACTGTGTAATAAATTTTTAGCGGTAACGATGCGGCACTTATTCAAGGGCGGTGTTTATCCGAGCGCGGCATTTATTAGTTATTGTGCTTCCATCTACGACGTTTAATCGAGTAAATGTGATGTAAAAATATTTTTTTGTAAAAATTTATCTCTTTTTCCGTGGTGGCGTTTATTAGTAATTTTGCTTCCATCTACGGCACTAATCGAGTAAATACGGTATCATATCAGTCCTGAGTACATGTAATTTATTTTATCTTTGAAATGTGGTCTTTTTCAGGCTATAACCCAGCCCCAGAACATCACAATTGGTGTACAAGTCAAGGATGATGGGGTGATTGTTGGGCGTGGTTATCAGTATATCCTAAGCACCCCCCTGTCTGCTGTTTTTAATTGCACAATTGTTGTATCAGGTATGGATAACCAAGGTGCTATACAAACTGTAACATAAGGACTGGAATTTTTCTCATAGCAGTGTGTTCACTTGTTTCCTTCGCAGCGGCTCAGGCCGGAGTCACGCAACGCTTGGGGGCGGGGAGAATTGCGTGACTCCGGCTGCGAAAGAGGCTGTGTGTTCCCTATACCAAAAAGTAAATAAACTCGACAGTAAATGGCTAGTTATTCACGTGGCCCAGATGACCACGTAAAAATGAGGTAGAACAATGACGATGCACGAGAACCAATATTGGAAAACAGTCAATCCAAACCATAGCTGTTGACGTCTGGAAAAATCTTCCCCATCATTTGAAAGACCTCCCAAATCTCTTCTTCCCACGTTTACTAAAATAAAAAAATAAATATTGATTAGACAATTTGAAGGTTGACCATATTCGTTCTTTTCTCCAAATGGTATAAGTGTATAGTCTGTGTGTGTGTGTGTGGGTTATTTATTTACGTATTTTTTTTCTTTGTTTGCTACTGTTTTACCTGTCACCAGCTAGCTAGGCGCTAGCACGAAAACGTTTCTTAATGTAGCTCTTAGACATCCTTCTTAACATAGTACGTAATTTTTTTTATGTAAAAATTTCTTCTTTTCTTTCCTTTAGCTATCGAAAAATGTAAAATTCTCCATTTGGATGTAATAATAAAGGTTGTTTAGTTGTCAATGTGCCGAGTTAGTACTTTCGTGTTAAATACATTCACAGTTATTGAAGAGGTACTGACTTTCTTCGTTATCTCTTGAAAACTATACAGCAGAGTACCAGCCAGTGGGGATCCTACTTGACTTAAGTAACGTGTCCGTCACGGCAGACAGTGGCACAGTGGTCGGCAGTTTAACAACAGTTACCAAGAATCCTGGAGAAACATTCACCTATCAGCTGCTACAGGAAGGATCGCTTCCTTTTCGTATCCAAGGCAACAAGCTTCTTGTTGCTAGGAAGGATGGTTTGGAATTTGAAGTTTCCAGCTCTAGGGAGCCGTTGATCGCTGTTTCTATAATCAGTAGAGGCAACATGTCTAATCCGCTCACAGAGACTTTCTTTATAAGAATTGTTGGTGAGAATATAAACCCGTTTGTTCTTTCTTTTTTTATAGGTATTATTGTGAGTTTGGGCCTCTTCACATGAACCCGGTTCCCGAGATCTCGCTTTACCTCTAAATCCTCTGTAAAATTTTCGATGCGTTCAATTCATATGAGAGGGCGGGCTGGCTAGGTTCCCGAAATCTCGGTTTTTCCAACCGAGATCTCGATAAGCGGGCTGGAAATTTTGCCATATGAACACTTCATCCCGTTAACCGGGATGAAAGCGGGATGAATTATTCGAATGAATTCTGCATCGTCTTGCTTTGCCTGTTGTATTTTCCACATCATAAGGATCCCATTTGACAACAGTGGTTCAGCTATAAGAGTTGCCAAAGCTATAATAGGCGCGAAAGTTATAACTTTGTGTATCGTTATGTTTGCTTTGTTTCTCGAATTTCTCGCCATAACTCGTCTTCGGCATTTTCTCATACCGGAAAGCGGGCTGAAATTTCTCAGACATATGAACTTAAGGTGACATTGGTCCTGGTAAGCGGGCCAGCCCGGTCAACCGGGCTCATGTAAAGAGGCCCATAGACGTTTGTGAAGATGTCAAAATACAGTCGGACCTCCATGTGCGACCACTTCTCTTAATCCACCACTTCCCATAAACGACCAATCCAAAAAACCAAACCTTTCAAGTCAAAGCCTTACTGTGGGAACATCTCTCGTGAAACGACCACCTCCTGTGAGCGACTGCGACCACATTTCGGGTCTGACGGTGTAATAAATGAGCATTGTTTTTAACCTCTTGTAAGCGAAGACTTGACGCATGGTCTGATCTATATATTTTCTGTGTGTATCATGCCACGAAGGACTTGAGCAACAACATAGAACAGGACAAAGTCAATCATAGCAGATACTCTCGTGAACGGACGGCTACCTTCACAAAACCCCGTTCATTTTCTCAACTCCCATACAGACTCTGTATTTTTACATTCCCGTAAGCTGCAAGCGCCAGTTACGGATACCTTTTTCGAGTTCCGAGGGAGTTGAGAAAAACGAGGTTTTGTGAGGAGATAGCAGTAAGTAGAGCTGTCTGTGTACGAGAGCGTCCGTTAGGAGAGCTTCCACTGTAACCTAAAAAATTGCATTCTATTGATTCTCTGTCAAAAAGTAGATGTGTGGGAACCTCTTTTCGGAAGAGACCCCTATTGGTGCTTTTCTCGTAAGCGACCACTGAATCTTCGCATTTTGGTTGATCGCTTACGGAAGGTTAGACTGTAGTACGTTTGTGATATTATATCAACCATTACTATAGTCTTTTACTTGAGATAATCACGAGATAGTGGTGTACCAACCGCTTATTTATCTTTAAGTTAAACAAACTTCCAAAATGCTTTAAGAGTTTCACTTCATGGTGCTTGCATAATTTATAAGGAGGATCGTTGCGGAAGATCCACTAAATTATGCTTCCTAATTTTGTTTCCCTTTTGAATGTCCCCTGTAAACATGCGGATAAAAATCAAGAATTGTGTGGCTCTTTTCTTTGCCTCACAAATTTACCTCGTTTTCAGTCCGCGCAAGCTTTTGCTTTATTTTTGCGTTGCCTTACAACCATATGAATCGGTATATTGATCTTATTTTGGATTACCATTACATAATAGTTGTTTATTTTTCTTTTAGATGACCGACCTCGTCCTGCCAGCATCTGTTTGTCTCCTCACATCATCAATGAAAACCAGCCTGCGGGCACTGTCATAGGCCGGCTGATCATTGATGACTCATCGTCACCAATATTGACCTGTACTAAGCAGCATTGTTGTCCTGGTAATGGCAGGCATTTCCATTACGAATGCAATATTAATAACCCAGACGAGAATGAGATTGTTCCCGATCTCTATAACAATGTTACCGCGTTGTTTCTGCTGGATGAGAGGTTCCGTCTTCGCACGAGAGTCAAACTTAATTACAGCGACTTCGCCAATTCTAATGGCAGTGTGGATATTCAAGTGAGCTGTCAAGATACCAGACATCCACTGCATTTTATTGGTAGTTCTATTCGGGTTACTGTGGCAGGTAAGCGGGGCCATAATCAGCATCTTCCTAATGGGTCTTATTTCAACATTTCAGATAAAAAACCAAACTTTATTTTGTAAAATACTAGAAAAAACGAATATTGTTAAGTCCCACGTTAAAGCCCTGGGCTCATATAACTTCTTAAGGGGTTTTGGGTGTGCTTAGATACTGGGGGGCTTATATCCAGGGGGCATATAAGCGGAACAAAAAAAACGTTTCGGAACGACGAGATAAAACCCCGGGGGGGGAGGGTACTGCCATATATGGGCTATATAGGTATGTGTCGCTGTGAAGGGTATGGTTTTCGAGCAGTTTACTCTGGGATAGGGTATATAAATCAGAGAGTTTAGGTCTAGAATAGGGTATCATTTTCCAGGAAACTGATCAATTGGTTGAAGATTTTAGCCTAGACTAGAAAAACCGGGAATTGCCACTCAAAAATATGAAAAAATCAAGTCGGTTTTGTTTTGGCTGGACTGTGTTTCTGTCCTCAGTAGTTTCTGGAAAACAGCTACTCTAGGATAGGGGGGATTTTGGGAGTTTGGTCTAGTGTAGGGTAGCAAAATTCACTTGAACGAGCTCTGGTATGGGCTAAGGGTTCCAGGGTCCCAGCGGCACATCCCCACCCCAAAAATTCCTAAAGTACCTCCACCCCCCGGGATAAAATGTATCTGAGAAACGAAATAAAGCAAACATACCATTACATTTAGAGTTACATACATAATTCATTTATTGTGCGTCACAATAAACGGAGAATGTATTTCAAAATCATCTTAAAACAGTTATGCGACTCAGTGGAACAACTGGAACAGAACACAACGAAAGTCAAAAGACTACAAGCCTTAACGGTATCAATTGCTTGTTTGGCGTGAAACGGTCCTTTAGGTGGCATGAACAAAATTCATATTTGTATTTCAACTCCAAAACGTCGGAGCTGAAAAGTTGTGTTGGAGAACCAGTGGAACAGAACTCGTAGCGTTGTTATATATGCATGAACATTTGTTTATTTCTTTGGTATCAATGTAATTATTGTTCTAAACTCCACAGCCATTTGTTTATGCTGTTAACTCTAGATTAAAATTTTTGATGTTTGTAAAG
This sequence comes from Porites divaricata, assembly GCA_038088405.1. Classification (NCBI taxonomy): domain Eukaryota; kingdom Metazoa; phylum Cnidaria; class Anthozoa; order Scleractinia; family Poritidae; genus Porites; species Porites divaricata. Next base: position 3,537,504 of record JBBMOI010000014.1, on the reverse strand, counting down.
AAACGCAAAAGGAACGAACTTATACATTAGATGAGCTTATAAACGGGGGGGGGGGGGGGGGGGCTTATATCCGAAATAATATCTTCGTTAGCAAATGGATGGGCTTATGTCTGGAAGAGCTTAAAACCGGGGGGGGGGCTGTAACGTGGGATTTTACGGTAGTACCAAGTGAAAGTACTGCTGAAGAGGTTTCATTTGAATGGTAACACCATAGGATTTCATCTACACTGAGACTCCAAAATTGGAACTACATACTATGTAAATAAATAGTACTAAGTGAAAGTACTGCTGAAGAGGTTTCATTTGAACGGTCACACCGTAGGATTTCATCCACAGACTCAAAAGTTAGAAATACACATAAATAAATAGCTCCGTGTAAAAGTACTGCTGTTTCTGGGAGTTGTGCGTCTATTTGGAGTCCTTTAATTAAGAGCCAGTTGACTGAAATATCTCTTTCCGCCCTTTATAGATTGTCATAACAATGTCTGTTCAGAAATCACCGTGTGTCCAGTCTGTCAGAATGGTGGCAACTGTCAAGATGTGATTGATGGCTACCGCTGCCAGTGCATGCCGGGATATACTGGTCGTCATTGTCAGACGGACATAGATGAATGTCAAGGAGTGAAGTGTTTGGTAAGTCACATGTTTTTTTTTTCCAGTCAATTCTTTAGAAAACGTCTGCGCATATGGAGGTATAAATTGGCCACGTGTCGGGGGAGTATGACGGGTACTCTGGTTTTCCCTTCTACTTAAAAACCAACTCTTGTTAATTCCAGTTTAATGTATAACATTGCCGCGACAAATCGCTCCGTGTGTACTGGACAAATTTTGCAAAAATCTTGGTCTCTGCAACAGAATTTTGTGGCCATGACAAGTCGCACAAATTCTGTCTGATTTGATTTTTTTGCACCATGTTGCTGCGACAAAATTCTGTTGCAGAGACAGAGATTTTCACAAAAATTTTCCAGTTCACACGAAGTGATGTGCCGCTGCGATGTGTCTCCACGACATGTTGCTACAACTTGTCGCCTAGTGTGTACCGACCATTTCGCGTATTCTCAAATTATAGACACCCCGGAAAGCTTCGTTGCACTTTTTTTTTCACCAAATAATTAGCGCTGCTATCTTTACTGAAGGAACTTAAGCCATCTCCCGGCCGCAAAATGATCACTTTATAACTTGTTTCCGTTACCACGACATTCTCGCTGAAGCTCGTAGTAGAATGACGACGGCTATCACGTTTTCCCGTCAGAATGGTGGCAGCTGTCAAGATGTGACTGATGGCTACCGCTGCCAGTGCATTCCGGGATATACTGGTCGTCATTGTCAGACGGACATAGATGAATGTCAAGGAGTGAAGTGTTTGGTAAGTCACATGTTTTTTTTTTCCAGTCAATTCTTTAGAAAACGTCTGCGCATATGGAGGTATAAATTGGCGACGTGTCGGGGGAGTATGACGGGTACTCTGGTTTTCCCTTCTACTTAAAAACCAACTCTTGTTAATTCCAGTTTAATGTATAACATTGCCGCGACAAATCGCTCCGTGTGTACTGGACAAATTTTGCAAAAATCTTTGTCTCTGCAATAGAATTTTGTCGCCACGACAAGTCGCACAAATTCTGTCTGATTTGATTTTTTTGCAACATGCTGCTGCGACAAAATTCTGGTTCAGAGACAGAGATTTTCACAAAAATTTTCCAGTTCACACGAAGCGATTTGCCGCTGCGATGTGTCTCCACATGTTGCTGCAACTTGTCGCCTAGTGTGTACCGACCATTTCGCGTGTTCTCAAATTATAGACACCCCGGAAATCTTCGTTGCACTTTTTTTTTCACCAAATAATTAGCGCTGCTATCTTTACTGAAGGAACTTAAGCCATCTCCCGGCCGCAAAATGATCACTTTATAACTTGTTTCGGTTACCACGACATTCTCGCTGAAGCTCGTAGTAGAATGACGACGGCTATCACGTTTTCCCGTCAGAATGGTGGCAGCTGTCAAGATGTGATTGATGGCTACCGCTGCCAGTGCATGCCGGGATATACTGGTCGTCATTGTCAGACGGACATAGATGAATGTCAAGGAGTGAAGTGTTTGGTAAGTCACATGTTTTTTTTTCCAGTCAATTCTTTAGAAAACGTCTGCGCATATGGAGGTATAAATTGGCCACGTGTCAGGGGAGTATGACGGGTACTCTGGTTTTCCCTTCTACTTAAAAACCAACTCTTGTTAATTCCAGTTTAATGTATAACATTGCCGCGACAAATCGCTCCGTGTGTACTGGACAAATTTTGCAAAAATCTTTGTCTCTGCAACAGAATTTTGTCGCCATGACAAGTCGCACAAATTCTGTCTGATTTGATTTTTTTGCAACATGTTGCTGCGACAAAATTCTGTTGCAGAGACAGAGATTTTCACAAAAATTTTCCAGTTCACACGAAGCGATTTGCCGCTGCAATGTGTCTCCACGACATGTTGCTGCAACTTGTCGCCTAGTGTGTACCGACCATTTCGCGTGTTCTCAAATTATAGACACCCCGGAAAGCTTCGTTGCACTTTTTTTTCACCAAATAATTAGCGCTGCTATCTTTACTGAAGGAACTTAAGCCATCTCCCGGCCGCAAAATGATCACTTTATAACTTGTTTCGGTTACCACGACATTCTCGCTGAAGCTTGTAGTAGAATGACGACGCCTATCACGTTTTCCCGTCAGAATGGTGGCAGCTGTCAAGATGTGATTGATGGCTACCGCTGCCAGTGCATGCCGGGATATACTGGTCGTCATTGTCAGACGGACATAGATGAATGTCAAGGAGTGAAGTGTTTGGTAAGTCACATGTTCTTTTTTTTCCAGTCAATTCTTTAGAAAACGTCTGCGCATATGGAGGTATAAATTGGCGACGTGTCGGGGGAGTATGACGGGTACTCTGGTTTTCCCTTCTACTTAAAAACCAACTCTTGTTAATTCCAGTTTAATGTATAACATTGCCGCGACAAATCGCTCCGTGTGTACTGGACAAATTTTGCAAAAATCTTTGTCTCTGCAATAGAATTTTGTCGCCGCGATAAGTCGCACAAATTCTGTCTGATTTGATTTTTTTGCACCATGTTGCTGCGACAAAATTCTGTTGCAGAGACAGAGATTTTCACAAAAATTTTCCAGTTCACACGAAGCGATTTGCCGCTGCAATGTGTCTCCACGACATGTTGCTGCAACTTGTCGCCTAGTGTGTACCGACCATTTCGCGTATTCTCAAATTATAGACACCCCGGAAAGCTTCGTTGCACTTTTTTTTCACCAAATAATTAGCGCTGCTATCTTTACTGAAGGAACTTAAGCCATCTCCCGGCCGCAAAATGATCACTTTATAACTTGTTTCCGTTACCACGACATTCTCGCTAAAGCTTGTAGTAGAATGACGACGGCTATCACGTTTTCCCGCCAAAATGATGCTGGTTCACGCGTGAGCAATACTCAGTATTGAGAAAATCTGGTACTCGTTGGCGTCCTCGTTTCAGGATCTAAAGCTCTCTATTATCAGTGAAAAAAAATACCCTTGATCATGCTCGTCATTGACCAAACAATGCCTGATAAATTTGCCTTTCGATAACTGGTTTTCTTTATTTCTAACAAACTAAACAGAATTATATGAAGGAGGATCATCGCAGTTATATACGAAAAGAAAGCCTGAAAAAGAACTCAGGCTTATATTTCAGGCTTTCTTTTCGCAACTGTATAAGTTGCGTATGTAACCGCGATGATCTTCCTTGACAAATAATTCTTCACTCCGCAGTTCACATATATGATTTTCATATATTCATAATTTCATCATCGTCTTTTCACGGGTTTATAACGAACCAATTCATCGACCTGCTCCTAGCTGGCTTGTTAGCTTAATTGGTAGAGCGCTGCGCCGGTATCGCAGAGGTCAAAGGTTCGAATCCAGTACAAGCCAGAATTTTTTTCAGGCTCTCTTTTCGCAACTGCATAAGTTGCGTATATAACTGCGATGATCTTCTTTCAAATAATTCACTCTGCAGTTCACATATATGATTTTCATATATTCATAATTTAATCTAAACAGAATGGAGGTTCATGTGAGGATGGAATCGCTTCGTTTAAGTGTAAATGCGCTGCTGGATTCTCTGGAGAATTGTGTGAGAGGAGTCCGTCACTTTGTGCCGAATGTAACAAAGACACTATGTGCGTGGCATTCACTCAAGCAGCCGTCAGGTAGGTGTTCTCCGCCCAACACGAGAAAAGAACTTCCCATTATTTGCTTTTTTTAATAAAGCCGTGCTTCCACGTGATCTTTTGGATAACTTAGAATATTAGGACCCGCATTAGAACGATTGATATTTCCTATTTATATTCACGACTAAGAGACGGGAATGGGTGCGCAGCTCGAACTGTGGAGCCTGAGTGTTTAATGCCGTCCAAATAACGTACAAAGTTCAACATCATAACTAAAGAATAATATACAGATATTCCTAAATAAAGTCACTCAGACTAAACTATTCACGTGCGCCGCCTGATACGAAAAACCCAAAAAACCCAATGGGAAGAAATTGGGAACGTATTCCCCAACCGATGCAGTCGCACAACCTCTGGGGGTTAAAGGTAAAAAATCAATCGAAAGATGAATAATTTAAGGTATATAAATAAAAATTGATAGTTCGAGAGCTGAGATGAATACATTACAACTGTCAAAACCTTATATACCTAATAACAATAGAGTCAATTAACGCCATAGCGGCTCACGTGCGTTCATACCAATAAGAAAGTATTTACATCCTCTGTCACTGCCACTACGTTTGGCTCCGCCGAATGAAAATACATTTATTTAGTGACGGTGACGGTTTCCAAAACGTCTCTTAAAAAGTGGTATCGCGTTGCTTCAAACTTTATTCGTGCTTGTTCCATCTCGTTCAATCCATCAAATGTTGGCAAATTTTTTCTGGGGTTGATTTGTTAAGACTGTATCGAAGTTCAGGAAAAGAAAAAGAAAGTCGTTTCCTTGTGCTTATGTCCTGCAAAAAACGCGAAATTAGCTAGGCACTTTTACGTCGTAGTCGTGCAGTGACGGCAAAGAAATGTACAAAAAAGCGTCATGCACGTGCAAAGTTGTTGTTTTGCTGATTAAACCGAGTGCTTTTTTGACGTTTCCGTTGCCGTCACCGTCGTCGGGGTTCAAGCTCCTGTTGACCAAATCTTCATTAGATGATTTACATCTTGGGTTGATTTGCAGGTGTTTAGGGACACAGTATCAGATTCCAATTCTTTTGAGCGAGACAGAGATCTCTGAAAAGAGAAAGATTGAGCTGGAAGAAGAGCTAGGAAAGCTATTGGATTCGAAAACAAATGACGCTGAAGCAGGTAACGTCAGCGGACGATTATTAGGTGATACGGCGAGGTTGGACGGATCTGATGCAGTAGTATCGTTTTATTTAACTTTTTTTAGTAAACTGCCGCTCATAAGCACTCAACCTCAGCTTTGAGCCCAATTTACCGGTAACCCAAAAAAAAAATACATCCGATTATAATCGTCACCCGGATATTAGCCCCCCCCCCCCCCCCCCCCCTCTAGCTTGTATTGAGCTGAATTCAATTTGTTACGCCGTTTTGAAGCTTAATAAAAACCAGTAGATGCAAAGCAGTACTGCTATTGCTTGTTTCAAAGCGCTTTTTTTGTCTCGTTTATGAGGCAATTCAGATTTAAGCCCCTCCGCTTATAAGCCCCCCTAAAACCTTATCTGAACCACATGGATTATAAACGGCAGTTGACGGTGTGCGTTGTTTTATAGTTGATCTGTTTTTTTTTTTAAAAAAAAAAAGGACGCGCACCCTCATATGTTACTTGGAGGTGATGTGTCTCTGTGAAAGTATTACTGCTCAAATACAAGAGAAATACAAGTTATATGAACTCGGTTTCAAGAGTTTCGCAACATTAAAGGCTTATAACTCGCGAGTTGGTCGTGGTCTTATTTCTCAAGCGAGCGATATGGTTTTGATATGTCTTCATATCAAGCGCCGTAACAAAGGTGGGGCGTTTATTTGCAAATACCCAAATTAGCGTCGCGGCACTTATTCGAGAGCGGCGCTTATTAAATGATCTTCGATTAAGGTGCACCGCTTATTCGAGAGCGGCGATTAATCGAGTAGCGGCGCTTAATCGGTAATGTACGTTAAACTTAACGTTTTTCTCGTCTCTGAGCGGACCACGTTCCAAATCTATGACCACAGATTATAAAGTGTACTGTTCGCCATTGTTGACTGCTTTTTGTCTTGATATTATAGCAAATTCATAAACGGCTCTTCCTTCGGAAACTAGTCAACCTTGTTTCCCTCAAGTCGCAGTGTTTTTCTTGGCGATTATTGATATTATATTCTAAGGAAACAAAATTGACTGGTTTTCCTAGTAAATGAACTAGTAACGAAAGTTGATTTTCCAATAAGCAAATTATTGGTGTTTTCGTTTCAGCTGCTGTAAGAAAAAGACGAGCGCTTTCAAATTTCTTCTACGTAGAAATTCTTCGGTACAACCAGACTGTGTCTCTTGGGCAGACAGTGGTGATCTTCACAGCGCTGAATGCCAGCAATAACTACTTCCCTCTTCTCGCTTCTCGGGCATGCGCTTTACTTGAAAACACCGCGAGAAGTTGTGTGGAAAACTGTGACATTCTGAAACTGGTTGGGTTGCCCTGTGGTCAAGCAGGACAAATTAAGAACGATGGAAAGCCAACCGATCAAGTCTCAAAAGGGCTGGGTACTGGCGGAGTAGCGGGCATTGCCATATTTGTGGTTATCTTTGTGATTGCTGTTCTTTTTGCCGCCGTCTTTCACTACAGGAATAAATACAAAGGAGCTAAGGTGATTAGAGTAGTTACAAGTGAATTTCAACTCCCCGCAGCTGGATAGCGAAATCCCCCCGGGTTACCTTATTATAGAAAATTAACAACTACTTGAAATTAACGCGAATTTAAAAAACTCGTGTTAATGTAAGTCGCGTTCATTTTTATGAAGTTAATTTCCGCGACCTTAATTTCCATTGTTTTGACATTCTTGAATCTTTCTGACGGAGCGAACCTGCATCGATCAGTACGCTTTTCCAGCAGCTTCGTGTTCCTTATCACTTAAGGGTTACGGCCCTCGTAAGGAAATTTTTTTCAGATGGTTTTCCAACGAAATTGCGCGGAAGGCCGTATGGGTCATACGATAATTAACAATTAGTCGCCGATATTCACGTCGCCTGAGGAGACTAATTGTTTTAGTATAATTACATTGATGATTATTCGAGAAAATAAAATTATTGAACAATTTCCGACTCCGAAACATCAAAAAATCTGGCTGTCATTTTGAAAACTGCTGGCCTTCAATGTTATAATCACCGCGCGGTGATTATAGCGGGATAAAGCGAAGCTCCTAGCCAATCATAGCGCTCTATTTTTGATAATCATCGATGTAATTATACTAAAGAGATTTATTCAGTGAATAGTTTTATCCTCCTTTTGGACAACGGAGGCCCTGGCTATCAGTATTGTATTTAACCTTTAGCTTTCTAGTGAAAGAGCATCTTGGACTACTAAGGAAGCCATTTTTCCAGTTATAAGATTTAGTATGTTGCTTCTTACAATCAGCGTTCGACGTTCATGGTCACCTCTGATTAATATTCGTAGTCTTGGAAAAATCGTCGGAGTTATCTGCCTTCATGATAAGGATTTAAGTCACACAGTCAGATTACAAAATAATATTTCTCAATAGAAAGGAGAAGCCGTTACGTCGCGTTGTCATGGTAGTAAACTTCTTGGATCTCAACAGACCACGGTGCTGCAAATATGGCAAGAAAATTGCTAAAATTGCCATGTTTCCCTGTGTATGGCTTTCCTAAGCATGATTGCACTCAGGAACAAAACCCATACTGTAGCCTATACTTTTCTTCCATCGTTTGACAATGCAAATGGCCCTCTCTGTCAAGAAAGGTTGATGAGATCAAGAAATTTTGCTACCATGGTAACGTGACGTCACAGTTCTCCTCTGAAATGTACCAACCTAATATTTGAAAAGGATTCCCACTGGCTAAGTACAAATTGGCGTTGATATACCGTGCCTCCTAACTCAAGTGCCTTTTTCCTTTGGAAGAGGACATGTCACGTGCCATGGAACAAAGCCTTACAACTCTCAAGGACGAGTAAACCTTCATAACCCCAAGGGGCCAGTAAAAGTCACTCTCACGTGATCAGGTCGTGTACCTTAAAATCGCGGGAAATCTAACTGCCAGTCATGGCGTAAAAACTAACTTATTATTTGTTTTTCTTCCTCCGAGGCGAAGAGCTCAGGGAAACAAGACCCACAGTCTATTCCAGGGACAATATTTTAAAATAAAATCTATTTTTTTTTTACCCACAGCAGGACAATGAGACAGTTGGTTACCAGGCCAACACGGAGGGAATCGATTTCTCCAATGAAATATACGGTGATAATAGAAAGGTTGCGGTAACTCCACCGTCCAATAGGGACTGGGCCGAGCGATTGAGAAAGGAATCGGATATTCATTTGCAACACAACTTGGATCCAACTTCAGTCATCAAAAGAAATGATATTAAGGTAACTAAGATGAATCATTTGTGGAGTTATGCAATGTAGTTAAGTTGCGGTAGTGTAAATAGCCTTAGGTTGTCATTTGTGGTATAATAAGCTTTCGGTATAAGGGCAAAATACACGGTTGTCGAGCTAAAGAAATATAAATGCTGTCTCTATAAAATAGCCTGTTCAAATAAACTGTCGTTTCAAACAAACGTCGGATCCACCAGTGTTTAAAAGAAAGCATTTACAACAATAACAACAACAAGAATGAAGAAAAAAAAAATAACAAGTATCAAACAAACAAAACAACGGGCGTTTAATTGAGAATATAGGGCCCTGCCAAGACTCTATTTTTTTCTGTTATTTTTACTGAATGAAACTCTCTGTTCTCTCAGGTAATGGAGAATCCCATGTATATTCGAGGTGGCGAACAAAATGAAGGCTATGCCAGTCCATTTCAAAGTGTAAAGTCGGTAAGTTTACCTGATGTCAGATCACCAAAAGCCGAGAAAAAGGAAGACATTTACTTAAAACCCATTAATGAGGATGTCAATGGTCCGCTTGGGGCGTGTTATGCTCGCTCCACTCCAATGCTTGTGTCTCTTGGCTCTGACAAGAAAAATCTTCAAAAGGATGAAACTTGGTCGTCCGAGAACGATATAGACCCGTACATGAAAGGAGCGAAAGCCAAGGTCCGTGCCGCCAATGCGACTAAAATGAAAAAGTTTAAACGTCAAAGAAGCGACGAAAAAGTAAAAACGGACGATGAGACTGAGTCGTTGAACAACAGTGAGACTCCCTCGTCTTTTGAAAATCCAATATACAGCGATAATAACGGAAGAGAAGAAGCACACTCCATGGGAAATCCAACCTACTCAACTATCCCTGCCCTACTAAGAGGAGCTTCTCCCCTGCCTCCGATTCCTACACGAACTACTAGCGAAATACCGTCGGAACTGCTCGCGATACGAGAAGACGACACGTACGAGTCACTGAACTTTGGTCAGGCCGACGCGTGAAATAATTTTCATGTCTACCTTGTAAGTCCCTGGGGCGGAGAGGGGGGCGGGGGGGGGGGGGGGGTGGACGCCATTAATAACGGGTAGGTGTGTACCGCCCAGGGTCTTAAACCCTGACCCCAGTTAAGGATGACACAAACGAAAATTTGTACCCAATTTTAGGCGCAAATCTAGAAAATGACGCCCTATTCAAGGAAAAAACAAAACCTAAGAATTGAATGGCAACACACATGCCTTCATTAAATCGCTTTCCTAAAACTCCAAGGAATAGTTCAGTTTTAACAGATGGTTTGTGTCTCATCTAGCAATTAATTAGTCTCAATTAGTTGATGTAATTTAGGTACCCTTTCTAAGGACGCAACACCAACAAGGGCAAATGTGATACCCTATTTAAGGATCGAGGCCCACAAAACCATACGCTATCGGGCGGCACATACATATCTAGTCCATAAGGAAGTACTCCCCGCCTCCCCAACCCCCCCACCCACCCTGGGGGTGTTAGTCTTAGTTGTGTCGCCTTAAAATTTTCAAAAGACGGAAAGGTTGTATTGGAATTTTACCTTTTTTAATATTATAAAAAACATCACTCTTAAAAGTGATTAGTATTTAAGAGGTTTTTAAATTTACACTAAAACAGAGACTGTCCTTTGAAATGGACAAGAAAACATATCAGCATTAGAAGCAGAGAAGCGCTTGAGAAGAGCTACTCAATCATACCGGCTAAACTTCATACTATCACCCCAGAATTTTTTATAAAGAAAATCCCATCTAGCAGTTCCGTCATTAGATAACCGGGCTGACAATCGCGTTTTTATTTAACCTGAGCGACAGCAAATACCATCGGATCCTGATTTTCCCGCCATTTAATTAGGTTGACGTTTTGCAGTTTTCTAATAAAGCTTTTTTACACTTAGACAGCGTTACTATCTATTTGATCATTTTAATGTCTGTTGAAATTTTGACGCCATTTTAAAACTAAAAACTTCCATTTTGTGTCCTTATTAGGGGCACTAATAAACCGTATATACATTCGCATTTTTTATGGCTCGGCAACACAGCTTTGTTCTCGGAAAAGTAAAGGCGACTGAGTATCGACAGCCGGCCTGAGTTCGGGGGTTGGCATTTTTTTTTTCCTCTTCGTAACACGCATCATTAGCCGTTTAAAGAGTATTAAATGTCGCGAAACTAAACTTTGCCTGGTTTCCGTTAAGTAGTCGGGGGTCGCGTTAGGACACTGGGTTTGCGTAAAAAAGAGTGTTGTTTTGGTCTTCTTTTGTAAGGAACATGCGAATGTATATTTTCTTAACAGGGGAAGGGGAGGGAGGCGAATGGTTGTACAAGAGGTTTTTGTTTTTAAATTTATATTTGGCTGCGTGGATTTCTTCATTGTTCAAGCTTTATTATACCCTTCGTGTGTGTGTGTTTTTTTTTACAGGAATTTTCTTTCTTTTGTTATTATAGTTACTCTCCTATCTCGCTTCTAACTATTTTTTGTGTTTCTAAATGTACCATGATATTTTGTGCATATCTCTAAGTTCAGATTATCAGCACAGCTAAGCAAACGTTTTTCGTCATTGAACTTAAGGTAAGCTATTTAGAAGACCACCATGATATTTTTTAAAAGCAGGTTTGAGCAGGGCGCGCATATAATTCAATCCTGACTGTTCCCGGAGCGTCACGTCTCAACAATATGCATACATACTCAGCACATTGACCCTACGCAACATAACCTGCGAGTAGTACGCGCGGGAGCGACGAGTGAGGAAGCAACCTTTATTTGCGCGCGCGGCCTTATCTTCGTTTCCTTACTCTTGTGCGTTTCGGACGGACTACTCCAAATATACAGGCAGCAACGCTAATGATCGTGTGCTTCTTAAGCCCAGAAGCCCTATTTGTTTGAGAGTTAATAATCTTTAAAGGTTCCTCAATCACACAGATTACATCTACGTTCTCTGAGTGGTATTAGGGAGCTTAAGCAACTACGACGACGACGTCGACGACAATTTGAAAAAACAATAGGTTTAATGATCAAAACAACTACTCTGCACGTGCATCACGCTTTTTAGTACATTTCTTTGACGTCCACTGCACGATTACGCCGTGAAACCTCCTAATTTGACGTTTTATGGAGGATGTGGACATACAACAACGAATTTTCCTTCCTCTTTTTGAACCTGAATAAATTCCTTAAGAATTCAACTCCAGGAAAAGTCGCCTGTACTTGACATATTGAGCGGGTCCAAATAGACGCGAATAAGTTTGAAAGAAGGCAAATTCATTTTTTTTACCGACGTTTTCACTGCCGTCGTCGTCGTCGTTGCTTAAGGTCCCTATTATGTCATTCTAACAAGTGCCGAGACTAGACTATTTACTCTACGGTGTATCTTATCCTGCTTATCTTCTGATAAAAGAGTATCGTGGTTTTCTTAAAAAATGTGCAAATTTCACGTTTTTTTACATATATAGCTGTAAATATTCTTATCTTTGTATCACTGTAAATTATTTAATTCATCATCGAGCAACAAAGTTTCAAGTTCAGCTAAAATGTTGTAAATAGTGTTTTTGCCAAACGTCGAAAAAGATGCGAAAAATCTCTTTTATAAGGGACTTTTATATAAATAAGGTGTAGAGAATAAATTTGGAATTTAATCGGGCGTTTGGAATAACAAATGGTTGAAATGGGGAGGGGGAGGGTTAAAAACATAAATTTAAATCCTGGCAAGGTCAGTAGAAAGAGATATTGCTGGATAAATCAATTCATAATGGGACGAGGAAATTTTGAATAAAACGTCTTTTAGCTGCAAACAACGCGAGTGTTAGTTGTGGTTACGTAGAGGGAATATCAATTTTTGGCATTATATTTGCTGTGCATATATCCTGTTTACAAACCCAAGTAAACACAGTCACACTCGAGCTTGTTTCCTTTGAAACTTGTCACGTGGCACGTGCAATGCGTCTCTTACGCGGGAAATCCCGATCGACACTACCCACAATAGAGCGTTTTCAGATGACTTCACGGCGGCCATGTTGGTGTTCCAAACAAATCCTCTGGTAGTTGAACTCTTTTCTTATGTAAACACTTTTTTGTGTGCCAATAAATATGCATCGATACTGGTCACGTGAGTGAACACGCTCTATACCCATGCCACAACACAAAAGAAGAAATACCATTTGAGTGAAATTCAGGATGAATAACGTCTGTTCAAGAATTACGTTTACCATTTGCACAAATCACTCGCAATTTGGGAAAAGAGTTGAAGATAAGCTGAATCCCAGGGGAAAGGCACTCCCTAATTTGGCCTTAACGAGTTGGTCACTAGACCGGGTATGGGTTTCAGGGCCCTGAGTCTTAAGGCATACAATTTTATTGAGCTATTTTGAAAAAATAGCTCATATGTCAGTGGTGTAAGCGTATGTATCTTTGTGGCTTTGTGGCCTTGTGGCTTTGTATGTTGGGATGTTTGTTGCAAGAGCCAATAAGGTTGAAGGTACTATGAGTTGATGCTTAGGAACCAATGAGATCTTGGCATCTATTTAAACATGGCATTGGTAAAGGTCGAACAAGGGCACTTTGAGACCGCCATCTTGATCCTTCACAATTTTTTTGTCTTTTATTACGGGTACAGGTCTTTGCAAGCATTATATAAAATATCTTCATGATTCAAACGCTGTGAACAGTGATGCAGCTGTTTAAGGGTTCATATTTAAGTGTAGTTGCTTCTTCGGGGCATTTCTGACCTAATTCGGCTATCGGTACAACGCACGTCAGTATGAGTTCTGTTTCACCTGCTACAACTGGGTAGAGTATAAAAGATCATATATTTTCAAATCTCTTCCAATGAAGCAATGATTGATATTTAGATATGGAAAGTATGCGCCCTATAAAATGTGGTTTTAGAAGTTTAAAAGGCAGCTTTTTTTTGAAAGCTGTATCGAGTATTGTTAATCCCGTAAACAAGCTTTAAAAATATTATTCTCTCGCTTACAAAGTTCAACCGACCTTTTTCGTTCTATTTAGTAAAGATGCGTAACTTAAGTAGAAACAATAGCGTTAGGGAATAAAATTGGAAGAAGCTAGTTGGCACAATAATTAGATACTGTTATATTCAGTGGAGTAACATGATATAAGTAGAAATATATTTCGGCAGTTTGATAATTTTCTTGGAAGTTAATAAATGTTAGGCTATCAACCTTGACGTTGCATGAAACATAATTTAATTGCAGATGTTGTAATAAAGCCGAAGTGATTTCTTAAAATCGTTTGAGAAAATTTTGTAGTAAAACAATTTGCCTCTTTTTTACGTACGAATTGTGAAAGGGCCAAAGACCAACATCTTCATTTGCAAATTGTGTGCATGAGTTATTTTTATAATTCTGTTTACTAGATTACTGTGTGATAACTCGAATTCCCTCACGTACGAACCACGAAAGGGGCAAAGTCCAACACTTTCACGTGCCAGCTGTGTGACTGCACATCTCATGCAGATTGACTTTTCACAATAATAATAGTAACTCGGACGTATGAAGACCTGTTTAGTTTAGTAACCAATGCCTTAAAAAAGGCTCTTGTCTTTTAAGAAGCGATGGCTTTTAAAACATGACGAAATAAGTTGTCGGAGTTAAAGACTGTTTCACAAATGTTAATAAATGTTAGGTTATCAACCTTGACGTTGCATGAAACATAATTTAATTGCAGATGTTATAATGAAGCCGAGGTGATTTCTTAAAATCGTTTGAGAAAATTTTGTAGTAAAACAATTTGCCTTTTTTAACGTACGAATTGTAAAAGGGCGAAAGACCAACATCTTCACGTGCAAATTGTGTGCGTGAGTTATTTTTATAATTCTGTTTACTAGTTTACTGTGTGATAACTCGAATTCCCTCACGTACGAACCACGAAAGGGGGCAAAGTCCAACACTTTCACGTGCCAGCTGTGTGACTGTACATCTCATGCAGATTAGCTTTCACAATGATAAATAGTAACTTGGACGTATGAAGACCTGTTTCCTTTTGTAACCAAATCCTTAAAAAAAGCTCTTGTCTTCTGAGAAGCAATAGCTTTTAAAACGTGAAGAAATAAGTTGTCGGAGTTAAAGACTGTTTCACTGAGTAGAATCGCACGTGAAAACTCGTGAATTATGATGATGCAACCATCTACCACAATGATAAAAATCCTGGTATTTCGTAACTATTCAGTATTCGATGAGTCACATTTTGGCTTAAGAAACTCCGAGGAAACCTTAGAGTTTTCCTTCTAATCAACGTTTGGTGAGTAGAAATTTATTTCACTTTAACGATTTGTTTAACTTGCACCAGATGTAACAGGGAAAAACAGAAGAAAGTGAATATATAGCTTGAGGATCGATTCAGCTGAGCGTTTCGCGTTTTCATTTATGTACCGCAATACGCAATTTCGCACAAAAACCCAATATACATTCAGGGTGAAAGAGGTAGATTCATCTCTCTTGGTAAGGTTACACCGAAGCATTAAAGTTACACTGAAGCATTCAAAATAGCTCATGCACGTTTAACGTGCCTATGTTTATTTAGTGTCTTGAACAGGGTGCCTTTTTGGACCAGAAGCCTTTAAAAGAGTGTCAAGGTTTGTGATGAGCGGTCTATATGTGTGTTAGCAACAGTTTTATTCAAAAATTCTAATTTCATAATTGTAGTTTAAAAAATTTCTTTATTTTGTATGCGAAACGAATTGAGTCAGGGTCATTAAATGAGACCTTGTCCTAAACAAGGTAGCGAAATAAACGATTTTGATCTTAAACAGGGTCGGGGTTTCAAGGCCTCAGCTGCACACGTCTACGCAAACTTCTCTCCAGTTGGTGGGTGGGTGGGTGTGGGGGGGGGGGGGAGGGGACTGAAGCTGGTATCACAGATTATCAATCTAATGTAACCTCTCCACAAAGGCCACCTTGTGGACAGAAGAAAGTTGGCTTTCTGGGGAGGTAGGGTAGGGGTGCAATATGACAATATTTTTAGGGAAGTACAACATATTAAATGTGCTAGGTTCATGCTTACTGTATCCCATAATGGTAATCCTATCATATAAAATATATGGAGAAATAAAATGTACAAAAACTTGAATAATGTTTTGAATCACAAAATGTTAAACGAGACAATGAGGAAGGTTAACAACATTCGCTAGAAGTATCGTAGACAAGTTATGCTTACTGCAGCAGAATAAATCACACAATCTAAATACGATTGCCAGGATAAATCATCAACGCGCCTTACGAAATAAATTTCATGACCATTCTTGACTTGATCATCAGCCGCTGAAAAAACTGGGCGTTGTTGAGAGGTTATTTTGGCAGTTGGGGGCAAACTTTAGTGGCCGTTGCCAGCCCTTCAGGTGGCCGTTGTAGAGAGGTTTATACAAGAGTCAATGTATGGAATTTTTGCTGCCAGGACCAAAAAACTGGCCGTTTTAGCGAAGTGTTCGTTACTGAAGGTACGACTGTATGTGTATGTTCGTTCGTTTTTGTGTGTGTGTTTGCAGAAAGTGGACCAAGGTATGCCGGGATCATTTACTCTCGTGTCAAAACAACGCATTGTTATACAAAAAGGTGACCGTTGTATAGAAATGAAATACAGTAAAAGATTGGCGAATTAGGAAATCTAACAGTCATTTTTTTACAGTAAATATAGCCCACGTCGGAGGAAATGGAAGTGAGGCTTATTTAAACTTTGCAGAAAAATGGACGCCTTCTAGCAGTCTGTGTAGCTGTTAACAGGCTCTCGATAAAATGTTTTTAAGCACTTATTCAAAGGCGTTTCTTAACGTTTTATTGCCGCTTGGCAAAGATCTTTGGGTCATACCTGAGGTTATCGTTACATCAAATAACAAGCTAAGATCAATTGGAATGGCTTGAACGAATTTCGTCTTCTTTATTTCAAGCCTTAGCTCTTTACACTTGATATCTTTAAATCAGAGAAAGTGTTTAAAACATTTCTACGCTATTCCCGGTTCTTAATTACTGTACGTAGTCAAGCGTCACCATAGTGGAGTGATGTCGTTTTTGTTCCTGATTTTCGCCAGCATCCTGACTTGGTTGACTTTTCGACCAATGCAAAGGCAACTGGATATGAAGTGGACTGATTTCCGGCAGTCCATATGCATGATACGGGTCCTGAGAAGAACAAAGATTTGTTAACGAATAGTTTGTCTCTAATCAGTCACTAAGGCCTCGATATGTTTAGGAGATTGCTCTAGGACTCTGTCCATCCCCACTAACACCCCTTTGTAACAGACCCCGTGGAGCCCTACCCAGTGGTTTGATTCAGTCTAAGTAGCTTGTTTCTACCCGGCTAATTTTTTGCTTCCCCGGTCGCTTTCTATTGCGACTACTACAAAACCGGTGTATTGCCTTATTTATATTGTTTAGAAGAAGCAAAAGTATAAAAAAAATTATTAGCATGGACAAAAATGTCGGAGGGTACAGGTAATCGATCTAGCATAAAAAGGTGTAAATCTTTTAGTTCTTCTCGCTACAGTAATATGTAAAAGGTTTGTAAAGGTTTCATACCAGTAAAGATGTTAGGTCTGCCACCCCTTTTAGCTTACAACTAAGAAGAAAAACCCAGTGAGAAATAAGCCAACCCGGTGACGTTTTCTCCGAGAACTGGGTGAAGATATAGATTCTACTGGGTCTGTTATAGAGGGGTGTCCAGAATTTGTTTAAATGTATATTTCTTTGTTTTATCCTTTTGTTTACTTCTTCATCGCCTTGCCGTAAGGATCACTTTGCCGTTTCTTATTTTTTCACTAATCCACACCCCAGAAGTTCTACTAATTCCTTTTCAATTACCACAAATACCCCGAGTGGAGTTGAAGGTAAATCTCAGTGAAAACCCTACATCATGTTTTGTTCATCACATATTTGCGATTATCTTACAGAGACCGATAATCTAAAAAAAGCATGTACGGCAGAAAAGAATATCATAGAATTTAAGCTGACTGAAAGCTCTAGGTAAAACTCTGCCACAATTTCCCTAGTTTGGCCTGGTGAGCTCGATAATTTGAATTAATACAATTTTATATTTATTGCAGCCCCTGAAGAGGTTAAATTAGCCTGCGAGTGAAGCGAGTCTCGCGAGAACGCGCGAGCGAGCGGCGAAGCTGCGAGGGGCCGGCGAAAGGAGAGCTTGCAACCATCCCTTACAAATTTTCATTTGTACTTCGCCCAGACGAAGGGAAATACCATTGGCTGAAAAATGATGTTCCGGAAATCAAAGTTGATTGATAACAGGCTAAGCTGGCACCCGCTTCGTCTGTGTGTCAAATTTGGTTCTCAGGGGGATCAGATTGGTACCGAGAACTTGTTTCAGCCCTCAAAGCAGACGGGCTCGTTTGATGTAATTCTCGTAAAGAGAATATTGCGAGCCGAAGATAAGTCGGATCGAGTTTGTAGTTCTTGTGGAAGAAAAATGAAAACCCTTCATCACTGAGTTGTATTCGTTTGTGTCAAGCACCTTGTTTAGTGCTGAAAACCGGGAGAGTGAAAGTGAAGAGTGATTCAAGCGCTGTTTTCCAACATCAGTTTCTTCGCTCGGTTGAATTCTACTGGGTAGAAAAATTCAGAAACATGTACTGACAGTGTAGCTGTGTAGCGTGACCCGTAAAGAGTTGGAGACTACTGGAGCATAGGCGTACGGGCTGGGCGGGGGCTGCAGCCCCCCCCCCCCCCCCCCCCCCCAATTTTGGGCAGCACGAGAAATTTGGGCAACGCTATTTTTTAAAGAAGCTTGCATGTGTCTGTGTATCTTTTTTCGAAGAGATATTTTCTGTTTCAACCTGACGTCGTCGTTGTAAAGCCAGTTAAATTCACACGAGACTGTGGTTGCCTAGCACGTGATCAGTTTCTGGTTAGGGGATCATATGTTGATATACATATTTGTAATCTTGTTGCTGTTGGGCACTGTGCTGCATTGCACTAGTCGTGTGGGGAATTTCCAGTCGTGAATTAATTAGAGTCAATTTCGGCATAACTTCCTAGAATCATATCGTAGATTATCCACTGGAGACTCTCAGAAGATCTGAGTCACGTGCTCGGCAACCACTGTCTCGTGTGTATTTAACTGGCTTTACCACGTCCTTGAGCTCAGGTTTAGCGGAAATGACCAAGAAATGCTCTGTGATTTGGGAAATATCTGTCAGAGTGAAACACCAGATAAAAAAAAGCTTTTCCCGAGTTGCTAAATTTTACAAAATCGACGGGGAGATTCTGGAAGCTGAGCAGATAATGTACGCGAGTTTTCGTCGTGTACGTGGATTAGGCTACATGACTGTTTCAGAAATGTTGCAGACAATGCACGAGAATGATCTCTTTGATATGTTCCCAGAGTTTTCTAGTGTGGTACATATCCTTACAGTGATAACTGCTACATCATGTTCTGCAGAACGATCATTCAGTGGGTTGCGCAGATTGAAAACTTTAGTAACATCGCACTTATTAACACTAAAAGGGAATATGCCAACTCTGTAGTCAAGAAAGACATGGATCGTATCATTGATATATTTGGCTGTCGAAATGGCAGAGACAGCTATTTTTTTAACATGTTTTATATGTACGCCTATGTTAGTGTATCATATGACTACTGTTTCGTAAAAATTTGGGCAGCTTGCGAGAATTTTTTGAGCAAATGGTTCACCGCCCCCCTGGCAAAAAATTGCCCGTACGCCTATGTATTGGAGTAAAACTTAAGAGAACCAAGTGCAGGAAAACGCTATTCTCCAATTCCAGACGGACAAATATATGATGTTTTTGTTGGGGATTGCGATGGGGAGTAGTCTTCTACACTGCAGTAGGTATGACTCTTCAAAAGTACACGAAACAAGAATGAAATTAGTGAGTTCTTATCCGAGAGGACATGTTCAAGTTCGATGTCCCCGTGGAAAAAAAACATATAAAAACATTGCTTTGATGCTGTTGCGAAAGCGATTTATAAAAAAATAAATAATTCTACGCGTCCTCGGCTGTCTTAACTTACTTGACAGGCCGTTGTCACTTTTCTAGTCTGCGGCACGTTTGCGGTCACAGTTTTCACGCTTTGCGGAGTCCCGGAGTTTCCGAGGTGGAAATGAAAATTTATGAGAGATCGTTGCAAGCTCTCCTTTCCTCGGCCCCCTCGCTCGCGCGTTCTCGCGAGGCTCACTTCGCTTACCCAAATAGGAGAGCTTGCTCGCAGGCTAATTTCCACGCCAATTCGAATCCGCTCCAGGATATTTCTAACCACCATGCTGTGACGTCACGCTATTGTTTCACACAATTCCAAAAGTGGAAAAGCTCTGGACTGTCCCCGGTACCTGGCAAGTAGCTTGTTTCTAGCTACCCGGCTAATTTTTTGCTTCCCCAGTCACTTTCTATTGCGACTTCTACAAAACCAGTGTATTTATTTATTCAGATGAAGAAACGATGGGGGAGGGGACGAGGAGGAGAGAGAAAACCGAACCTTGCCCCTCCTCCATCGTTTTCTTTTTCGTCCTCGGTTCAGCTTATGCGCGGCTGTATCTACTGTTTACTTAACGAACCACAAAATAAAAGACACACCAAAAAAAACTGCCAGATACGTAAGCTACCCTGGGTCAGATGTACGAAAACTGCGCCAGTATCGCAGAGGTCAAATTCCGTTCAAACCTACGCCTTTTTTTCAGGTCTTCTTTACCCATCACATTACTTCTACGTTGCTTACAGAAATTAACTGCGATAATCTTTTACTTACTAAATCTTTATTTGCAGGATCAAATGTATGAAACTTTCACATGTTGCATTTATTTAATATAGGGAAAGATCGCTCGACATTTTGGGGAATATGATGTTATAATTTTCTTTGCCAAAGAACTTCTTTTTCTCTCTTGGTCGATCTGTTACCTGTTGGGAGACATTCATCATGTTTCTGACTTGTGCTTTCGGCCGAAAGCTCCTTGATTATCTGCAAGAATTGAGATCAGAACTAATTCAGAGAATTACCTTGATTCCGAGAACGTATCACATGTAAAGAAATTTTCCAGAGCTATTTCTTTTTTCGAGGGATTTCAAATTCGTAGCCGGTTGGTTCACAGAGAGGGACTTTATGGGCAGAAAAAGTGCGTTTTTTGAAACTTAAGGTTCATGTCATTAAGATGCTTGGGATGTTGCATTTTAATCCATATCCTTATTATTTTTTCTTTTCCAGTTTTTTTTGTGTTGTACGTCATTTCCGCCAATCCCTTTTAAACAGTTTTTATTGCGAACATCCTCCATCTATATAAAACTGTGATTCCTATCATAAATTCAGTAACATCAGTCTGCAAACCTGAAGAGGGCTGGTATGGCCAGCCGAAATATTGTTATGAAAAAACAATGCACGTTGTTCTGATCAGCTTTGCAGTAGTCTTTGGACTTCTCGTTTTTGGTTTTTAATATTTGGCTGATTAGATCTCTTTTGAGATCCAACGTTTATAACCAGCAAGATCTTCGTCCACGGTTTTTGCAGTTATTTTAATTCCGTCATTATTTAAAGAAACTATCTCAGGGGCACCCAACGACCGTACGTTCCAAGCGCGTCATTAGAGTCTCAAATAGTTTTTTCTATACGATAAAAAACTAGTTATCTGTCCGGACGTCTTTGGGGAACTTTGGTCATCACGAAAGTCTTAGGTAGCTTTTTCGTGTAATCCGAATTGAAACTGTTAGCTACTCTGATATGATGGGTCGGGTCGAAAGTTCCAGGTCATGGAGTAGCCTTACTTTCATGAAAAAATTCTAGGGACGTTTAGTCTTCATACCGAAATTTTCAGGCACCTTTTTTTTTTTTTACAATAATCGCGATATTTTGGTAATAATCAGTCGTAGGAAAGCAAGTAGAAAAACTTCAAGTATCTCAGACAAATGGAATGGGCCAGGAATATTTTCTCTTTTCAAACAGTTAATTTCAGAAAAATGTCGCCACTGGTGCCTCTGATAACTTACCGTGAACGTGCCAACGTTAACTTCAATGTTTTGAGTAGGAATTATTGAGCGGAAATGTTATTTGATGGCATCAGTTTTCAGTTGAGTCGTACGGTATTGTATTCAAATTTAACCCGGGTTTCTTTTTCTTGTGTTTAAAAGCATTTTCTCGGATAATTTTCTCTGTTATTTTTAAAGGTTTCGATAATCAACTTGTAGACAAAAAGAATTAAAACTGAAATGATTTTTAAGCTTTCATATCTGAATTCAAATCTCCCACTAACCCCGGGTTATCTTAACCCAGTTTTGAACAACTCGGCCCTGTAGACTGTAGTTTAAAGGGTATGGTATTAATTATTGAAAGCTCGCGTACCGATTTGGCAAAGACTGGTTTCTTCCTAGCAGCAAGGTATTAAATTTTAGCTACGTTTTGCAGAAAACTTTGTCGATTGACTGACTCAAGAAATCCATGCTAGAAAACAGTGCAACCGACAACAAGTTAGATAGCTGTTTGCTACCTGACTTTGATAGTGACTTGATACATAACGGTTTTTCAGTATACGGGATAATTCGTTTTTACAGCGTGAAAAAAGGCTCCATCTTAAAAGCAGTGATGAGTAAATTTGCATTTAAGGAAAATTAAGGAGTATAAGCCCCAATGACCGACTCATGCTCTGAGAAATTAAGGAGACCTTGTGCATTCTTAATTCGTCTCTCAAAGGAGCTAATCATAGCATAGGATTCATTTCACGATATTACCGTATGTTGGCGGCTAAATTTCATACAGCTCTTTTTACCTTGGCTGGTCGAGACATCCTTGATAAATGTTTTGATTCGTCTCAAAACAAGTTGCCAGCACGGAAGAAAATAACTGCTATACTATATAATTCGTGACGTTAATTTTTATAGCTTAACTAAGTTATGCAACTACCCCATGATGTCAAATTAGATTTCATCAAGCTCGTAGCCTGACGCCTGCCACGCAGGCCAGATATCACGCTCGTGACGTCCTCGTCATAACCACATGTAGCCCAAGCTCGATCGGGAGCATCGCCATTGTTGCGTAACATTCGAAATATAAGGATTCATATGGGGGAAAACCTATCATTTCTGTAACCAAAGAAAATGAAAGGAGTTTAATAAAAAACAGCTTAATTACCTTACACAAAATGTGTTTTACATTTCTCCTGTGTGGTCATGGGCCAATTTATACCATTTTATGGGTTGTAGTGTACACGGAGCAACTCAACTTTGTTTTCTTTGGCTGTTGTTGTTGTGTGTGTGTTTTTTTAGATAACAAATTTTACGCTTGCTTCTTCGACACTCAAGACGAATCACAAGCAAGCGTAAACCTATAAGGCCATGCTTCTGGCCGGGGTAAGTGCCATACTACACATGACTCATGAGCCAAATTCAACTGACTTTACTTGCCAACTCTCGTGGTTTAGGTGTGAGTATCACGCCTGGGCTGTGCGGATTCATATGAAGCGAGATTAAACCGAAGCACTGAAAGCGAAAAACAAAATGTCCCCTTGTAAATGAGCAAACTTACCCCGCAACAAACCAACTACGCGACCGATAAGCCACGCGAACGACTTAGTAAACGCGAGAGGAATGATTGCGTGACGAACCCCTAAGAATGTCTGCGTGGGAGGGTATATGTTAAACTAATGAAGTTGAAAATGAATGTCCTGTTATGATTTCTTGCACTCTTTATGATACGCTTCGCATCAAATTTTTTGATGAAATCATTCAAAAATATAACTTTTTTAACGATTTATATGTAAAATCAAAACTTTTGTTCCTATTTAACAATATTGATCCATTTATTTGTAAATCAGTTTAATAAGTAGAGCAATAGTTTTCTAGCCTTCTTGATACTGCTAATAAAAAAACAATGTTTATGAATTATCAAAATTAGGTAAGATTTTCGAACAGGAGACTCAAATTCTTACTCGATTCGAGGAGTCTTTTTCCTCGCCTAGAAGAAACTTTTCGAGGGAGGAGCGCGGGCTCATTTTCCGAGCAGCGGTTACTAATCAATTATTTGAATTTGATTTATTTATTCATTTACATGTATCTATTTATTTTAAAATATGCATAATCGCATGAAGGCCACTTCGTAAAATACCGTAGTACTCTCAAATTGCCGTTTGGTATAGGACTTCATGTATTCCTGACTGTAGAAAACACTCTCGTATAGTTTGAATCTCGATTCACTAGAACAATTACAGCAAAACCAAAGAGAGAAAATACAGAATTAATAAACGGGAACCGAAAACCTTCCAAAAACGATAACTGAAAGTACAACAAATGACTAAGAAAACGTGCAAAAAATACAGGAAAAACTATACTTACAAGATCTGTACGGCACCTCCGGATACAACTAAGCGACTGATTTACATAGACCAAAAAATAAAACTTTATACTAAACTGGACTGAAAAAAACAATAAACCTAATGAACTCAAAACATGAAAAAATAAAGAACAGGAACAAAACTCACAGTCTCTCGTGGTTACACCTGACGTTCAATTATCTCTGCACTGCACGTGCAGCGGTAAGCGGTCAGCAAAATGGCGGACAATTTTTTGCTCCCTGCAGGTAAATTTATAATATTATAATACAGATTCTAACGGTTTTTCCTTATCTTTTGGTGTATTGCGTCCGTGTATTTTGTCTCCATTAATCGTTACTGATCTTTGGTTTTTATTATAATTATTATTATTATTATTATCATTATTGTTATTATTATTACCATTATTATGATTATGATTATTCTTATTACAAGAGAGAATGAGCTGATAGTTATTATTTCTGTTTTGTTCTGTATATTTAATTTTGTACCAATCTTATGTGTATTATCAATGTATTTGTTATGCCTCTTTCTTGACTTTTCACATGTTTAATTATTATAATTAGCTGATGGTCACCCAACCCGCCACCGTTAGTTTAGCTAGTTATTTTGGGTGTCCAACTACTATATGTTTTGTTATTAGTTATTTCCTGTAAATTCTTTTAGTTTTCTGTCTACACTCCTATTTGTGAGTCCAATTTAGCTCCCTTAAATCAGGCCCAATACAGTACAATTACCTAGGGCTGATTGGACCCAATGGCTGAAATGGGTCCCAGCGTGGGCTGGAATAGCCTCTTGATTGAGCTGTTGTGGGCTAAATTGTGCTCAAATGGCTTCAGAAGGGGCTGAATCAGACTTTGGCCTGCAGGGCTGAATTGACACTTTGAGGCTGAATTTCTGATTTCTGAAACAAAAACAACGAGTGCGCGCAAATACCGTAAAAAGCACTTTCCATGTTGTATTGTGTTTATTATATACATATTGAGACAATCATCATTTTACCAGCCTTTTTTTTTAAATCTTTCCAAAATCTTAAAAATCTTAAAGCTTAGCTCCGATAAAAAGTACAATTACATGTACAAGCTTACGTCTCGTTTTATTTTCTTCCGTTTCGCTGTTGTTTATGCCGGCTCTCTTGAATTTTCTTCATGGATCGTGAAATATACAAAACTGTTGCAATCCAATTTCCGCGATGTTTTTCACCTTCTACGAGAAAAACTCTACTTTATCCGGTCTTTTCGTCTAAATGTCCGCGAAGCAACTCGCAAAGCAAGGGCGCTGCAAGCTGCAAGCCAGGGCGGATAAGCGCATAAAAAAGGCAGGAATAATGGCGCGAAACTCACACACCTCTGTGGCTTTTGATTGAACGTATCATTTTTCTTATGCGTGAAAAATAAAAACATCATCGTTCACGATTATGATTGGACGTATCTTTTTTTTTTTGCACGCATGAAAAGCATCGTTCTCTTCTCTTATTGGGTAGACCTCATTTGGGAATGAAAATTTACGTCATAGCTTTTCAGTGAGTATATCTCAGTATTTATACAGTCGAACCTGTCCACAACGGCCACCTTGTGGACAGAGAAAAGTGGCCTTTGTGGAGGGGTGACAGTTATGTGGAAGTAGGGGTGTAATATGACATATTTATGGGGCGTGTACAACATGTTTATTCTGCTAAATTCATGCTTACTGTATCCCATAATGGTAATCTAATCATATAAAATATGTAGAGAGATAAAATATACAAAAACTTGAAATTATGATAATGTTTTGAGTCAAAATGTTAACGGTACAAAACAAGCAAAGTTAACAACATTCAGTATTCGCTGTAAGTGTCGTAGACAATTCATGCTTACTGCAGCAGAAAAAATTACACAATCTAAATACGGTTCAGCCACGATAAATCATCAACGCGCCTTAGGAAACAAATTAATGACCATTCTTGACTTGATCATCATCCGTTGAAAAAACTGGCCGTTGTTGAAAGGTTACTTTGGCAGTTGGGGACAAGCTTTAGTGGCCGTTGCCACCCCTTCAGGTGGCCGTTGTAGAGAGGTTTATACAAGAGTCACTGTATGGACTCTGCCGCCAGGACCAAAAAAATGGCCGTTGTAGAGATGTGTCCGTTACTGGAGGTACGACTGTATGTGCATGTTCGTTTTTTTTCTCTGTTTGCAGAAAGTGGACCAAGATATGGATCATTTCGGCCCTCGTGTCAAAACAACGCACTGTTTTAAAAAAAAAGGCGGCCGTTCCTGATAAAAATGAAATACAGTAAAAGATTGGCGAATTAGGAAATCTAACGGTCATTTTTTGACAGTAAATATTATAGCAAACGTTGGAGGAGTTGGAAAGAGATGTGGAATTAGAACAGAAGCAGGCAATTTCCGGGAATATGTGATACAGGGGCACTCAATAGAAGTTACACTGATTTAAACTTTGCAAATAAATGGAAGCCTGCTAGCAGTCTGTCTGGCTGTCAACAGGCTCCCTGTTGTCTCTCTTGAATCTAGTATCAAAAGTACATTTCAAAGATAAAATGCTTTCACAAGTTAGGCACTTATTCAAAGGCGTTTCTTTAGGTTTAATTACCGCGTGGCAAAGATCTTTGTGTGAGGTAATCGCAGTGGAAGATCCAGACCTTCAGATAAGGGGGGGGGGACCAGTTCATCCAGACCCTGAGATAAGGGGGACGGTCTCAAAAAATATTTTTTCGGCCCTTCGGGCCTCAGTTTTGTCTAAACATAAGGGGGGACGCCCCCCCCGGGCCCCTCTCCCGGATCCGCCACTGAATGGTATATTAACTAAAATCAACTGGAATGACTTGAACGAATTACGTTTTCTTTATTTCAAACCTTAGCTGTTTGCACTTGACGTCTTCAAATCAGTGAAAGTGTTTTATACTTTTCTACGCTATTCCCGGTTCTTCAATAACTGTATGTCTGCACCTCGGAAAGCTTCATTGCACTTTTTTTTTTTCACCAAATAATTAGCACTGCTATCTTTACTGAAGGAGCTTAAGAGCGGCTGTCTGTAAATATCGACCGGGGGTGGGAAAAATAAAAATTTCGAAAAATCCAAAAAAAAATTCAGTGGACTACCCTAGGTACCTTAGTAATGAAAATATAAATTTTACTTTCATCGGTTAAATATTTTTGCAATACAGCGAGTGCAAAGATTGACCGCTTCACGGCCTCCACCGGGCCGCTTTTTCGGGACGCGCGACAGGGTAACGAAAAAAGCTCGATTTTTGTCTACCTCAAACATCACTCAATTCACAATGCTTCTCATCGTATTAAAGGGATTTCAAAATACATTTTGAGTGGTAATATGCTTCAATTGATTGCAACCAGAATATTTTACGGATTTTAAGATACTTGAATAATTTTGAGGATTTCACCCGAGCAAAATTTTGTCGAAATTCGAAGGCCTAAAATTCAACCCGATACATCGTTTTAAGAAGAAATAGATATCTGACATTAAAAAGCAATCTTTAAGCTTTCGAAATATGGGTTCAAAACTTTGGGCAACATGTGAAATGAATTTTTGGGAAAGCGAAATTCAGGGAGCACTTGAGTGAAATTTGACCTCTCTGACTTGACAGTTATGAGGTTCGGCGCGACACGGTGAATTCTAAAACAAATCGTTCAGCCCAGGTATGTTTAATTCAGGCGATTCCAAGTCCCACAGTGATACACACGTAATTGAAAAAAAGTAAGATCAATGTTTAGCCAAAAAGAAGGTCAAATCCCGGCTTTTTATCGTAACCTGTAGCTTAACACTAATGTCAACATGAAGGTCAAGTACGCGTATCGCGACACAGCAAAGTGTTCAAACTTTACACCAAATATCTATCCTTTCTAGTAAATATGAGGTCGGCAATATTTTTGTTTGTACCGTATGTCCTTGCTTGTCTTCATGACCGCAAAAACTGAGGCAAACTGCAGCGAAATCCCCGCGTACTCGACCTGTGTCAAGGAATGCTGTTACGTGAGTCGAGACTGCGTTACATAACGTGACAAACCAAGAGATTTTCTCTTTTCTTAATTCGTCGTAAAAAAAAATGCCATCTCTTATGAACATGCGATAACCATACTATCTTTTTCTCCCCATTTACCTCGCAGCTTTACGATCGCAAACATGTAATAATAATAATAATAATAATAATAACTATTAATCTCCTCAAAAAGGCTTTTCAGCTTAATTTACAATGTCAAATATCTAAGACTTAGTTTTCCAAAAATACCCTTAAAAAATGTTGTTTTATTTTTAATTTAAATACATCTAACTTAGTAATAGACTGAAACTCGTCTGGGAGACTATTCCACAGCTTTTGGCCTCTGAAAGTAAACGTGCGCTGACTGCAGCCGTGAACCCAAACGTGAACCCAAACGTCATGAAAGTATTCATTAGCGTTATGTAAATACGTGTTTTTTTTTGTTTGTTTGCTTTAAGTCAAATGTTACTTTTCCATTCCCATATTAGTTCTAATTTATAACGACTGGGAAATATCCTAACGCGTTGTATAGAAGCGGGTCACGGAGACCGCTTTCGCTATACCTTACTTTTAGTGAGAACGTCTCCCGGAGTCATCCGATTTCTTGATAGCGCGGTTTTCGTTAGAAATAAAGTTTTCGGTAGCGAGAGCTCGGCTATAGCACTGAGTGTGAATATCGTCGGGAGCTCTGGTTGGGGGTGAGTGTGGTTCAAGTGCCAGATACTTGAGCACAGAGAACCTACCCATCAGGGAATGTAGCCGATCAACTGAGCGCCACATTACAGAAACACTGCAAGCCATTTTGCCAACTGTGGTTTAAACACTGAAGCAGAGCTGTTATTAGCCAGGGCGGGTAAGTTTGAGACATGATTATACATATATATCTTTTAAAAACTCACTTTTCCTTTTTGTTTTTTGCTTGATATTGTTCGTTATGATTTTCCATCACTCTTTTCTTTGCCTTTTCCTCGCAAGAACTTTTTTCTTGGAATTTTGGCTTGAAAGGTTTTAGTTTTGGGATTTCTCCGATCCTCAAATCTTCCCTAAAAAATCTAATGGCTATGCCCAGTCCACGGACAGAACTCGGCAGACCAAGCGCAGTTTGCTCTCAATCTAAGGGAATAGGAAATAAAAATTCCATTTTTATCGTCATTTTCACTTTTGTCCCAGGTGTATTTGAATTTGATTTCTCAAAATTTCAAATAACGATTTGCCCGAAACACCGTGACGAATTTAGCATCGGATGGCGCTGCCGACAAATGTTATGTAAAAGTTCCCCTGGCTCTGGCAAGGCTCTGGCCCCCCATCATATTAAAAAGAGAAGGAGGAAAGAAAGGACTCTTTCTTTTGCGCAGTCAAAGCTGATCTACAGCCTTACGATGATACTTGTACCAGTTGGATCTCGTAAGTATAGTACTCTTAAGTGATGATGGCGCTTTTGAACGAAGCTAAAATATTTAGTACTGTATACTTTAATTAACTCAAATAATTATGTCTACTCTGTGCCTTTTCGAATTATCATTGATACTTTTTGGCGTGTACATTTGTCATTGGCAAGCCACAAATTAATTTAAACTGAGGACCAGACTAAGCATAAACTCGCCTTCCTGTAAAAGGAAATCCAGCGCTATAAATGGAAGACTACCATCCCCTATTATAATAATAGCTTTTTTATTTTCTTTGTCAGCAATATGTAGGGCGTGTCGTGAGTTTTTAAAAGATATATATGTATAATCATGTCTCAAACTTACCCGCCCTGGCTAATAACAGCTCTGCTTCAGTGTTTAAACCACAGTTGGCAAAATGGCTTGCAGTGTTTCTGTAATGTGGCGCTCAGTTGATCGGCTACATTCCCTGATGGGTAGGTTCTCTGTGCTCAAGTATCTGGCACTTGAACCACACTCACCCCCAACCAGAGCTCCCGACGATATTCACACTCAGTGCTATAGCCGAGCTCTCGCTACCGAAAACTTTATTTCTAACGAAAACCGCGCTATCAAGAAATCGGATGACTCCGGGAGACGTTCTCACTAAAAGTAAGGTATAGCGAAAGCGGTCTCCGTGACCCGCTTCTATACAACGCGTTAGGATATTTCCCAGTCGTTATAAATTAGAACTAATATGGGAATGGAAAAGTAACATTTGACTTAAAGCAAACAAACAAAAAAAAACACGTATTTACATAACGCTAATGAATACTTTCATGACGTTTGGGTTCACGTTTGGGTTCACGGCTGCAGTCAGCGCACGTTTACTTTCAGAGGCCAAAAGCTGTGGAATAGTCTCCCAGACGAGTTTCAGTCTATTACTAAGTTAGATGTATTTAAATTAAAAATAAAACAACATTTTTTAAGGGTATTTTTGGAAAACTAAGTCTTAGATATTTGACATTGTAAATTAAGCTGAAAAGCCTTTTTGAGGAGATTAATAGTTATTATTATTATTATTATTATTATTACATGTTTGCGATCGTAAAGCTGCGAGGTAAATGGGGAGAAAAAGATAGTATGGTTATCGCATGTTCATAAGAGATGGCATTTTTTTTTACGACGAATTAAGAAAAGAGAAAATCTCTTGGTTTGTCACGTTATGTAACGCAGTCTCGACTCACGTAACAGCATTCCTTGACACAGGTCGAGTACGCGGGGATTTCGCTGCAGTTTGCCTCAGTTTTTGCGGTCATGAAGACAAGCAAGGACATACGGTACAAACAAAAATATTGCCGACCTCATATTTACTAGAAAGGATAGATATTTGGTGTAAAGTTTGAACACTTTGCTGTGTCGCGATACGCGTACTTGACCTTCATGTTGACATTAGTGTTAAGCTACAGGTTACGATAAAAAGCCGGGATTTGACCTTCTTTTTGGCTAAACATTGATCTTACTTTTTTTCAATTACGTGTGTATCACTGTGGGACTTGGAATCGCCTGAATTAAACATACCTGGGCTGAACGATTTGTTTTAGAATTCACCGTGTCGCGCCGAACCTCATAACTGTCAAGTCAGAGAGGTCAAATTTCACTCAAGTGCTCCCTGAATTTCGCTTTCCCAAAAATTCATTTCACATGTTGCCCAAAGTTTTGAACCCATATTTCGAAAGCTTAAAGATTGCTTTTTAATGTCAGATATCTATTTCTTCTTAAAACGATGTATCGGGTTGAATTTTAGGCCTTCGAATTTCGACAAAATTTTGCTCGGGTGAAATCCTCAAAATTATTCAAGTATCTTAAAATCCGTAAAATATTCTGGTTGCAATCAATTGAAGCATATTACCACTCAAAATGTATTTTGAAATCCCTTTAATACGATGAGAAGTATTGTGAATTGAGTGATGTTTGAGGTAGACAAAAATCGAGCTTTTTTCGTTACCCTGTCGCGCGTCCCGAAAAAGCGGCCCGGTGGAGACCGTGAAGCGGTCAATCTTTGCACTCGCTGTATTGCAAAAATATTTAACAGATGAAAGTAAAATTTATATTTTCATTACTAAGGTACCTAGGGTAGTCCACTGAATTTTTTTGGATTTTTCGAAATTTTTATTTTTCCCACCCCTGGTCGATATTTACAGACAGCCGCTCTTAAGTCATCTCCCGGCCGCAAAATGATCACTTTATAACTTGTTTCCGTTACCACGACATTCTCGCTAAAGCTCGTAGTAGAATGACGACGGCTATCACGTTTTCCCGCCAAAATGCCGCTGGTTCACGCGTGAGCAATACTCAGTATCGAGAAAATCTGGTACTCGTTGGCGTCCTCATCTCAGAATCTAAAGCTCTCTATTATCAGTGAAAAAAATACCCTTATCATGCTCGTCATTGACCAAACAATGCCTGATAAATTTGCCTTTCGATAAATGGTTTTCTTTATTTCTAACAAACTAAACAGAATTATGTGAAGGAAGATCATCTCAGTTATATACGAAGAGAAATCCTGAAAAAAATCAGGCTTGTATTTCAGGCTTTCTTTTCGCAACTGCATAAGTTGCGTATTTAACCGCGATGATCTTCCTTGACAAATAATTCTTCACTCCGCAGTTCACATATATGATTTTCATATATTCATAATTTCATCATCGTCTTTTCACGGGTTTATAACAAACCAATTCAACGACCTGCTCCTAGCTGGCTTGTTAGCTTAATTGGTAGAGCGCTGCGCCGGTATCGCAGAGGTCCAAGGTTCGAATCCCGTACAAGCCAGAATTTTTTTCAGGCTTTCTTTTCGCAACTGCATAAGTTGCGTATATAACTGCGATGATCTTCTTTCAAATAATTCACTCTGCAGTTCACATATACGATTTTCATATATTCATAATTTAATCTAAACAGAATGGAGGTTCATGTGAGGATGGAATCGCTTCGTTTAAGTGTAAATGCGCTGCTGGATTCTCTGGAGAATTGTGTGAGAGGAGTCCGTCACTTTGTGCCGAATGTAACAAAGACACTATGTGCGTGGCATTCACTCAAGCAGCCGTCAGGTAGGTGTTCTCCGCCCAACACGAGAAAAGAAATTCCCATTATTTGCTTTTTTTAATAAAGCCGTGCTTCCACGTGATCTTTTGGATAACTTAGAATATTAGGACCCGCATTAGAACGATTGATATTTCCTATTTATATTCACGACTAAGAGACGGGAATGGGTGCGCAGCTCGAACTGTGGAGCCTGAGTGTTTAATGCCGTCCAAATAACATACAAAGTTCAACATCATAACTAAAGAATAATATACAGATATTCCTAAATAAAGTCACTCAGACTAAACTATTCACGTGCGCCGCCTGATACGAAAAACCCAAAAAACCCAATGGGAAGAAATTGGGAACGTATTCCCCAACCGATGCAGTCGCACAACCTCTGGGGGTTAAAGGTAAAAAATCAATCGAAAGATGAATAATTTAAGGTATATAAATAAAAATTGATAGTTCGAGAGCTGAGATGAATACATTACAACTGTCAAAACCTTATATACCTAATAACAATAGAGTCAATTAACGCCATAGCGGCTCACGTGCGTTCATACCAATAAGAAAGTATTTACATCCTCTGTCACTGCCACTACGTTTGGCTCCGCCGAATGAAAATACATTTATTTAGTGACGGTGACGGTTTCCAAAACGTCTCTTAAAAAGTGGTATCGCGTTGCTTCAAACTTTATTCGTGCTTGTTCCATCTCGTTCAATCCATCAAATGTTGGCAAATTTTTTCTGGGGTTGATTTGTTAAGACTGTATCGAAGTTCAGGAAAAGAAAAAGAAAGTCGTTTCCTTGTGCTTATGTCCTGCAAAAAACGCGAAATTAGCTAGGCACTTTTACGTCGTAGTCGTGCAGTGACGGCAAAGAAATGTACAAAAAAGCGTCATGCACGTGCAAAGTTGTTGTTTTGCTGATTAAACCGAGTGCTTTTTTGACGTTTCCGTTGCCGTCACCGTCGTCGGGGTTCAAGCTCCTGTTGACCAAATCTTCATTAGATGATTTACATCTTGGGTTGATTTGCAGGTGTTTAGGGACACAGTATCAGATTCCAATTCTTTTGAGCGAGACAGAGATCTCTGAAAAGAGAAAGATTGAGCTGGAAGAAGAGCTAGGAAAGCTATTGGATTCGAAAACAAATGACGCTGAAGCAGGTAACGTCAGCGGACGATTATTAGGTGATACGGCGAGGTTGGACGGATCTGATGCAGTAGTATCGTTTTATTTAACTTTTTTTAGTAAACTGCCGCTCATAAGCACTCAACCTCAGCTTTGAGCCCAATTTACCGGTAACCCAAAAAAAAAATACATCCGATTATAATCGTCACCCGGATATTAGCCCCCCCCCCCCCCCCTCTAGCTTGTATTGAGCTGAATTCAATTTGTTACGCCGTTTTGAAGCTTAATAAAAACCAGTAGATGCAAAGCAGTACTGCTATTGCTTGTTTCAAAGCGCTTTTTTTGTCTCGTTTATGAGGCAATTCAGATTTAAGCCCCTCCGCTTATAAGCCCCCCTAAAACCTTATCTGAACCACATGGATTATAAACGGCAGTTGACGGTGTGCGTTGTTTTATAGTTGATCTGTTTTTTTTTTAAAAAAAAAAAAGGACGCGCACCCTCATATGTTACTTGGAGGTGATGTGTCTCTGTGAAAGTATTACTGCTCAAATACAAGAGAAATACAAGTTATATGAACTCGGTTTCAAGAGTTTCGCAACATTAAAGGCTTATAACTCGCGAGTTGGTCGTGGTCTTATTTCTCAAGCGAGCGATATGGTTTTGATATGTCTTCATATCAAGCGCCGTAACAAAGGTGGGGCGTTTATTTGCAAATACCCAAATTAGCGTCGCGGCACTTATTCGAGAGCGGCGCTTATTAAATGATCTTCGATTAAGGTGCACCGCTTATTCGAGAGCGGCGATTAATCGAGTAGCGGCGCTTAATCGGTAATGTACGTTAAACTTAACGTTTTTCTCGTCTCTGAGCGGACCACGTTCCAAATCTATGACCACAGATTATAAAGTGTACTGTTCGCCATTGTTGACTGCTTTTTGTCTTGATATTATAGCAAATTCATAAACGGCTCTTCCTTCGGAAACTAGTCAACCTTGTTTCCCTCAAGTCGCAGTGTTTTTCTTGGCGATTATTGATATTATATTCTAAGGAAACAAAATTGACTGGTTTTCCTAGTAAATGAACTAGTAACGAAAGTTGATTTTCCAATAAGTAAATTATTGGTGTTTTCGTTTCAGCTGCTGTAAGAAAAAGACGAGCGCTTTCAAATTTCTTCTACGTAGAAATTCTTCGGTACAACCAGACTGTGTCTCTTGGGCAGACAGTGGTGATCTTCACAGCGCTGAATGCCAGCAATAACTACTTCCCTCTTCTCGCTTCTCGGGCATGCGCTTTACTTGAAAACACCGCGAGAAGTTGTGTGGAAAACTGTGACATTCTGAAACTGGTTGGGTTGCCCTGTGGTCAAGCAGGACTAATTAAGAACGATGGAAAGCCAACCGATCAAGTCTCAAAAGGGCTGGGTACTGGCGGAGTAGCGGGCATTGCCATATTTGTGGTTATCTTTGTGATTGCTGTTCTTTTTGCCGCCGTCTTTCACTACAGGAAAAAATACAAAGGAGCTAAGGTGATTAGAGTAGTTACAAGTGAATTTCAACTCCCCGCAGCTGGATAGCGAAATCCCCCCGGGTTACCTTATTATAGAAAATTAACATTACTTGAAATTAACGCGAATTTAAAAAACTCGTGTTAATGTAAGTCGCGTTCATTTTTATGAAGTTAATTTCCGCGACCTTAATTTCCATTGTTTTGACATTCTTGAATCTTTCTGACGGAGCGAACCTGCATCGATCAGTACGCTTTTCCAGCAGCTTCGTGTTCCTTATCACTTAAGTGTTACGGCCCTCGTAAGGAAATTTTTTTCAGATGGTTTTCCAACGAAATTGCGCGGAAGGCCGTATGGGTCATACGATAATTAACAATTAGTCGCCGAAGGCGACGTGAATATCGGCGAATAGTCACCGAGACGAAGTCGAGGTGACTATTCGCCGATATTCACGTCGCCTGAGGAGACTAATTGTTTTAGTATAATTACATTGATGATTATTCGAGAAAATAAAATTATTGAACAATTTCCGACTCCGAAACATCAAAAAATCTGGCTGTCATTTTGAAAACTGCTGGCCTTCAATGTTATAATCACCGCGCGGTGATTATAGCGGGATAAAGCGAAGCTCCTAGCCAATCATAGCGCTCTATTTTTGATAATCATCGATGTAATTATACTAAAGAGATTTATTCAGTGAATAGTTTTATCCTCCTTTTGGACAACGGAGGCCCTGGCTATCAGTATTGTATTTAACCTTCAGCTTTCTAGTGAAAGAGCATCTTGGACTACTAAGGAAGCCATTTTTCCAGTTATAAGATTTAGTATGTTGCTTCTTACAATCAGCGTTCGACGTTCATGGTCACCTCTGATTAATATTCGTAGTCTTGGAAAAATCGTCGGAGTTATCTGCCTTCATGATAAGGATTTAAGTCACACAGTCCGATTACAAAATAATATTTCTCAATAGAAAGGAGAAGCCGTTACGTCGCGTTGTCATGGTAGTAAACTTCTTGGATCTCAACAGACCACGGTGCTGCAAATATGGCAGGAAAATTGCTAAAATTGCCATGTTTCCCTGTGTATGGCTTTCCTAAGCATGATTGCACTCAGGAACAAAACCCATCCGGTAGCCTATACTTTTCTTCCATCGTTTGACAATGCAAATGGCCCTCTCTGTCAAGAAAGGTTGATGAGATCAAGAAATTTTGCTACCATGGTAATGTGACGTCACAGTTCTCCTCTGAAATGTACCAACCTAATATGTCAAAAGGATTCCCACTGGCTCTTCCCTCCTCAGGGAGTAAACCCTAAGTACAAATTGGCGTTGATATACCGTGCCTCCTAACTCAAGTGCCTTTTTCCTTTGGAAGAGGACATCTCACGTGCCATGGAACAAAACCCTACAACTCTCAAGGACGAGTAAAACTTCATAACCCCCAAGGGGCCAGTAAAAGTCACTCTCACGTGATCAGGTCGTGTACCCTAAAATCGCGGGAAATCTACCTGCCAGTCATGGCGTAAAAACTAACTTATTATTTGTTTTTCTTCCTCCGAGGCGAAGAGCTCAGGGAAACAAGACCCACAGTCTATTCCAGGGACAATATTTTAAAAGAAAATCTTTTTTTTTTTTACCCACAGCAGGAGAATGGGACAGTTGGTTACCAGGCCAACACGGAGGGAATCGATTTCTCCAATGAAATATACGGTGATAATAGAAAGGTTGCGGTAACTCCACCGTCCAATAGGGACTGGGCCGAGCGATTGAGAAAGGAATCGGATATTCATTTGCAACACAACTTGGATCCAACTTCAGTCATCAAAAGAAATGATATTAAGGTAACTAAGATGAATCATTTGTGGAGTTATGCAATGTAGTTAAGTTGCGGTAGTGTAAATAGCCTTAGGTTGTCATTTGTGGTATAATAAGCTTTCGGTATAAGGGCAAGATACACGGCTGTCGAGCTTAAGAAATATAAATGCTGTCTCTATAAAATAGCCTGTTCAAATAAACTGCCGTTTCAAACAAACGTCGGATCCACCAGTGTTTAAAAGAAAGCATTTACAACAATAACAACAACAAGAATGAAGAAAAAAAAAACAAGTATCAAACAAACAAAACAACGGGCGTTTAATTGAGAATATAGGGCCCTGCCAAGACTCTATTTTTTTCTGTTATTTTTACTGAATGAAACTCTCTGTTTTCTCAGGTAATGGAGAATCCCATGTATATTCGAGGTGGCGAACAAAATGAAGGCTATGCCAGTCCACTTCAAAGTGTAAAGTCGGTAAGTTTACCTGATGTCAGATCACCAAAAGCCGAGAAAAAGGAAGACATTTACTTAAAACCCATTAATGAGGATGTCAATGGTCCGCTTGGGGCATGTTATGCTCGCTCCACTCCAATGCTTGTGTCTCTTGGCTCTGACAAGAAAAATCTTCAAAAGGATGAAACTTGGTCGTCCGAGAACGATATAGACCCGTACATGAAAGGAGCGAAAGCCAAGGTCCGTGCCGCCAATGCGACTAAAATGAAAAAGTTTAAACGTCAAAGAAGCGACGAAAAAGTAAAAACGGACGATGAGACTGAGTCGTTGAACAACAGTGAGACTCCCTCATCTTTTGAAAATCCAATATACAGCGATAATAACGGAAGAGAAGAAGCACACTCCATGGGAAATCCAACCTACTCAACTATCCCTGCCCTACTAAGAGGAGCTTCTCCCCTGCCTCCGATTCCTACACGAACTACTAGCGAAAGACCGTCGGAACTGCTCGCGATACGAGAAGACGACACGTACGAGTCACTGAACTTTGGTCAGGCCGACGCGTGAAATGATTTTCATGTCTACCTTGTAAGTCCCTGGGGTGGAGAGGGGGGGGGGGGGGGGGTGGACGCCATTAATAACGGATAGATGTGTACCAGCCAGGGTCTTAAACCCTGACCCCATTTAAGGATGACACAAACGAAAATTTGTACCCAATTTTAGGCCCAAATCTAGAAAATGACGCCCTATTCAAGGAAAAAACAAAAACTAAGAATTGAATGGCAACACACATGACTTCATTAAATCGCTTTCCTAAAATTCCAAGGAATAGTTCAGTTTTAACAGATGGTTTGTGTCTCATCTAGCAATTAATTAGTCTCAATTAGTTGATACAATTTAGGTACCCTTTCTAAGGGGGTGTTCACATGACACCGGGGCGACTTTCGCCCCGGAGCGAGTTCACTCCGGTTTCCTCTCATGGCTCTATATTTGTCATTGTCATTTTGTTTACATGATACCACCACAAATTTCATGCTGGCGCGAGTCACCCCGGTTCTCGTACCGGGGCGAGAATTTCACTCCGGTACGTAATCTCGCAACGGTATCATGTAAACACGAAACGACCACCCGTTTCGGTGTGAAATCGGTCTGCCGGTAGACTGGAACGGGTAGCGCATGCGTAATGTTCGCGATTTTGAACCATACGTGCATTTTATCAACATGAAGTGTACCTTCAAATAACGAGATGTGAAATAACCCAGTCATCATGTAAACGCGATACGAAATCAAAAAGTGATGTCGGTATGAAACTCGCGCCGGTGCGAGTTTTCTCATGTAAACACCCCCTAAGGACGCAACACCAACAAGGGCAAATGTGATACCCTATTTAAGGATCGAGGCCCTCAAAACCATACGCTATCGGGCGGCACATGCATATCTAGCCCATAAGGAAGTACAATCGCGTTTTTATTTAACCTGAACGACAGCAAATACCATCGGATCCTGATTTTCCCGCCATTTAATTAGATTGACGTTTTTCAGTTTTCTGATAGAGCTTTTTTACACTTAGACAGCGTTACTATTTATTTGATCATTTTAATGTCTCTTAAAATTTTGACGCCATTTTAAAACTAAAAACTTCCATTTTATGTCCTTATTAGGGGGACTAATAAATCGTATATACATTCGCATTTTTTATGGCTCGACAACACAGCTTTATTCTCGGAAAAGTAAAGGCGACTGAGTATCGACAGCCGGCC
Organism: Porites divaricata; assembly: GCA_038088405.1. NCBI lineage: Eukaryota > Metazoa > Cnidaria > Anthozoa > Scleractinia > Poritidae > Porites > Porites divaricata. Next base: position 3,498,495 of record JBBMOI010000014.1, on the reverse strand, counting down.
TGAGTTCGGAGGTTGGCATTTTTTTTTTCCACTTCGTAACACGCATCATTAGCCGTTCAAAGAGTATTAAATGTCGCGAAACTAAACTTTGCCTGGTTTCCGTTAAGTAGTCGGGGGTCGCGTTAGGACACTGGGCTTGCGTAAAAAAGAGTGTTGTTTTGGTCTTCTTATGTAAGGAACATGCGAATGTATATTTTCATAACAGGGGAAGGGAAGGGAGGCGAATGGTTGTACAAGAGGTTTTTGTTTTTAAATTTATATTTGGCTGCATGGAGTTGTTCATTGTTCAAGCTTTTTTATGCCCTTCGTGTGTGTGTTTTTTACACGAATTTTCTTTCTTTTGTTATTATAGTTACTCTCCTATCTCGCTTCTAACTATGTTTTGTGTTTCTAAATGTACCATGATATTTTGTGCATATCTCTAAGCTCAGATCATCAGCACAGCTAAGCAAACGTTTTTCGTCATTGAACTTAAGGTAAGCTAGTTAGAAGACCACCATGATAATTTTTTAAAAGCAGGTTTGAGCAGGGCGCGCATATAATTCAATCCTGACTGTTCTCCGAGCGTCACGTCTCAACAATATGCATACATACTCAGCACATTGACCCCACGCAACATAACCTGCGAGCAGTACGCGCGCGAGCGGCGAGTGAGGAAGCAACCTTTATTTGCGCGCGCGGCCTTATCTTCATGTTTCCTTACTCTTGTGCGTTTCGGACAGACTACTCCAAATATACAGGCAGCAACGCTAATGATCGTGTGCTTCTTAAGCCCAGAAGCCCTATTTGTTTGAGAGTTAATAATCTTTAAAGGTTCCTCAATCACACAGATTACATCTACGTTCTCTGAGTGGTATTAGGGAGCTTAAGCAACTACGACGACGACGTCGACGACAACTTGAAAAAACAATAGGTTTAATGATCAAAACAACTGCTCTGCACGTGCATCACGCTTTTTAGTACATTTCTTTGACGTCCACTGCACGACTACAACGTGAAACCTCCTAATTTGACGTTTTATGGAGGACGTGGACATACAACAACGAATTTTCCTTCCTCTTTTTGAACCTGAATAAATTCCTTAAGAATTCAACTCCAGGAAAAGTCGCCTGTACTTGACATATTGAGCGGGTCCAAATAGACGCGAATAAGTTTGAAAGAAGGCAAATTCATTTTTTTTACCGACGTTTTCACTGCCGTCGTCGTCGTCGTTGCTTAAGGTCCCTATTATATCATTCTAACAAGTGCCGAGACTAGACTATATACTCTACGGCGTATCTTATCCTGCTTATCTTCTGATAAAAGAGTATCGTGGTTTTCTTAAAAAATGCGCAAATTTTACATTTTTTTTACATATATAGCTGTAAATATTCTTATCTTTGTATCACTGTAAATTATTTAATTCATCATCGAGCGGCAAAGTTTAAAGTTCAGCTAAAATGTTGTAAATAGTGTTTTTGCCAAACGTCGAAAAAGATGCGAAAAATCTCTTTTAAAAGGGACTTTTATATAAATAAGGTGTAGAGAATAAATTTGAAATTTAATCGGGCGTTTGGAATAACAAATGGTTGAAATGGGGAGGGGGAGGGTTAAAAACATAAATTTAAATCCTGGCAAGGTCAGTAGAAAGAGATATTGCTGGATAAATCAATTTATAATGGAACGAGGAAATTTTGAATAAAACGTCTTTTAGCTGCAAACAACGCGAGTGTTAGTTGTGGTTGCGTTGAGGGAATATCAGTTTTCGGCAGTATATTTGCTGTGCATATATCGTGTGTACAAACCCAAGTAAACGCAGTCACACTCGAGCTTGTTTCCTTTGAAACTTGTCACGTGGCACTTGCAATGCGTCTCTTACGCGGGAAATCCCGATCGACACTACCCACAATAGAGCGTTTTCACATGACTTCACGGCGGCCATGTTGGTGTTCCAAACAAATCCTCTGGTAGTTGAACTCTTTTCTTATGTAAACACTTTTTTGTGTGCCAATAAATATGCATCGATACTGGTCACGTGAGGGAACACGCTCTATACCCATGCCACAACACAAAAGACGAAACACCATTTGAGTGAAATTTAGGATGAATAACGTCTGTTCAAGAATTACGTTTACCATTTGCACAAATCACTCGCAATTTGGGAAAAGAGTTGAAGATAAGCTGAATCCCAGGGGAAAGGCACTCCCTAATTTGGCCTTAACAAGTTGGTCACTAGACCGGGTATGGGTTTCAGGGCCCTGAGTCTTAAGGCATACAATTTTATTGAGCTATTTTGAAAAAATAGCTCATATGTCAGTGGTGTAAGCGTATGTATCTTTGTGGCTTTGTGGCCTTGTGGCTTTGTATGTTGGGATGTTTGTTGCAAGAGCCAATAAGGTTGAAGGTACTATGAGTTGATGCTTAGGAACCAATGAGATCTTGGCATCTATTTAAACATGGCATTGGTAAAGGTCGAACAAGGGCACTTTGAGACCGCCATCTTGATCCTTCACAATTTTTTTGTCTTTTATTACGGGTACAGGTCTTTGCAAGCATTATATAAAATATCTTCATGATTCAAACGCTGTGAACAGTGATGCAGCTGTTTAAGGGTTCATATTTAAGTGTAGTTGCTTCTTCGGGGCATTTCTGACCTAATTCGGCTATCGGTACAACGCACGTCAGTATGAGTTCTGTTTCACCTGCTACAACTGGGTAGAGTATAAAAGATCATATATTTTCAAATCTCTTCCAATGAAGCAATGATTGATATTTAGATATGGAAAGTATGCGCCCTATAAAATGTGGTTTTAGAAGTTTAAAAGGCAGCTTTTTTTTGAAAGCTGTATCGAGTATTGTTAATCCCGTAAACAAGCTTTAAAAATATTATTCTCTCGCTTACAAAGTTCAACCGACCTTTTTCGTTCTATTTAGTAAAGATGCGTAACTTAAGTAGAAACAATAGCGTTAGGGAATAAAATTGGAAGAAGCTAGTTGGCACAATAATTAGATACTGTTATATTCAGTGGAGTAACATGATATAAGTAGAAATATATTTCGGCAGTTTGATAATTTTCTTGGAAGTTAATAAATGTTAGGCTATCAACCTTGACGTTGCATGAAACATAATTTAATTGCAGATGTTGTAATAAAGCCGAAGTGATTTCTTAAAATCGTTTGAGAAAATTTTGTAGTAAAACAATTTGCCTCTTTTTTACGTACGAATTGTGAAAGGGCCAAAGACCAACATCTTCATTTGCAAATTGTGTGCATGAGTTATTTTTATAATTCTGTTTACTAGATTACTGTGTGATAACTCGAATTCCCTCATGTACGAACCACGAAAGGGGCAAAGTCCAACACTTTCACGTGCCAGCTGTGTGACTGCACATCTCATGCAGATTGACTTTTCACAATAATAATAGTAACTCGGACGTATGAAGACCTGTTTAGTTTAGTAACCAATGCCTTAAAAAAGGCTCTTGTCTTTTAAGAAGCGATGGCTTTTAAAACATGACGAAATAAGTTGTCGGAGTTAAAGACTGTTTCACAAATGTTAATAAATGTTAGGTTATCAACCTTGACGTTGCATGAAACATAATTTAATTGCAGATGTTATAATGAAGCCGAGGTGATTTCTTAAAATCGTTTGAGAAAATTTTGTAGTAAAACAATTTGCCTTTTTTAACGTACGAATTGTAAAAGGGCGAAAGACCAACATCTTCACGTGCAAATTGTGTGCGTGAGTTATTTTTATAATTCTGTTTACTAGTTTACTGTGTGATAACTCGAATTCCCTCACGTACGAACCACGAAAGGGGGCAAAGTCCAACACTTTCACGTGCCAGCTGTGTGACTGTACATCTCATGCAGATTAGCTTTCACAATGATAAATAGTAACTTGGACGTATGAAGACCTGTTTCCTTTTGTAACCAAATCCTTAAAAAAAGCTCTTGTCTTCTGAGAAGCAATAGCTTTTAAAACGTGAAGAAATAAGTTGTCGGAGTTAAAGACTGTTTCACTGAGTAGAATCGCACGTGAAAACTCGTGAATTATGATGATGCAACCATCTACCACAATGATAAAAATCCTGGTATTTCGTAACTATTCAGTATTCGATGAGTCACATTTTGGCTTAAGAAACTCCGAGGAAACCTTAGAGTTTTCCTTCTAATCAACGTTTGGTGAGTAGAAATTTATTTCACTTTAACGATTTGTTTAACTTGCACCAGATGTAACAGGGAAAAACAGAAGAAAGTGAATATATAGCTTGAGGATCGATTCAGCTGAGCGTTTCGCGTTTTCATTTATGTACCGCAATACGCAATTTCGCACAAAAACCCAATATACATTCAGGGTGAAAGAGGTAGATTCATCTCTCTTGGTAAGGTTACACCGAAGCATTAAAGTTACACTGAAGCATTCAAAATAGCTCATGCACGTTTAACGTGCCTATGTTTATTTAGTGTCTTGAACAGGGTGCCTTTTTGGACCAGAAGCCTTTAAAAGAGTGTCAAGGTTTGTGATGAGCGGTCTATATGTGTGTTAGCAACAGTTTTATTCAAAAATTCTAATTTCATAATTGTAGTTTAAAAAATTTCTTTATTTTGTATGCGAAACGAATTGAGTCAGGGTCATTAAATGAGACCTTGTCCTAAACAAGGTAGCGAAATAAACGATTTTGATCTTAAACAGGGTCGGGGTTTCAAGGCCTCAGCTGCACACGTCTACGCAAACTTCTCTCCAGTTGGTGGGTGGGTGGGTGTGGGGGGGGGGGGGGACTGAAGCTGGTATCACAGATTATCAATCTAATGTAACCTCTCCACAAAGGCCACCTTGTGGACAGAAGAAAGTTGGCTTTCTGGGGAGGTAGGGTAGGGGTGCAATATGACAATATTTTTAGGGAAGTACAACATATTAAATGTGCTAGGTTCATGCTAACTGTATCCCATAATGGTAATCCTATCATATAAAATATATGGAGAAATAAAATGTACAAAAACTTGAATAATGTTTTGAATCACAAAATGTTAAACGAGACAATGAGGAAGGTTAACAACATTCGCTAGAAGTATCGTAGACAAGTTATGCTTACTGCAGCAGAATAAATCACACAATCTAAATACGATTGCCAGGATAAATCATCAACGCGCCTTACGAAATAAATTTCATGACCATTCTTGACTTGATCATCAGCCGCTGAAAAAACTGGGCGTTGTTGAGAGGTTATTTTGGCAGTTGGGGGCAAACTTTAGTGGCCGTTGCCAGCCCTTCAGGTGGCCGTTGTAGAGAGGTTTATACAAGAGTCAATGTATGGAATTTTTGCTGCCAGGACCAAAAAACTGGCCGTTTTAGCGAAGTGTTCGTTACTGAAGGTACGACTGTATGTGTATGTTCGTTCGTTTTTGTGTGTGTGTTTGCAGAAAGTGGACCAAGGTATGCCGGGATCATTTACTCTCGTGTCAAAACAACGCATTGTTATACAAAAAGGTGACCGTTGTATAGAAATGAAATACAGTAAAAGATTGGCGAATTAGGAAATCTAACAGTCATTTTTTTACAGTAAATATAGCCCACGTCGGAGGAAATGGAAGTGAGGCTTATTTAAACTTTGCAGAAAAATGGACGCCTTCTAGCAGTCTGTGTAGCTGTTAACAGGCTCTCGATAAAATGTTTTTAAGCACTTATTCAAAGGCGTTTCTTAACGTTTTATTGCCGCTTGGCAAAGATCTTTGGGTCATACCTGAGGTTATCGTTACATCAAATAACAAGCTAAGATCAATTGGAATGGCTTGAACGAATTTCGTCTTCTTTATTTCAAGCCTTAGCTCTTTACACTTGATATCTTTAAATCAGAGAAAGTGTTTAAAACATTTCTACGCTATTCCCGGTTCTTAATTACTGTACGTAGTCAAGCGTCACCATAGTGGAGTGATGTCGTTTTTGTTCCTGATTTTCGCCAGCATCCTGACTTGGTTGACTTTTCGACCAATGCAAAGGCAACTGGATATGAAGTGGACTGATTTCCGGCAGTCCATATGCATGATACGGGTCCTGAGAAGAACAAAGATTTGTTAACGAATAGTTTGTCTCTAATCAGTCACTAAGGCCTCGATATGTTTAGGAGATTGCTCTAGGACTCTGTCCATCCCCACTAACACCCCTTTGTAACAGACCCCGTGGAGCCCTACCCAGTGGTTTGATTCAGTCTAAGTAGCTTGTTTCTACCCGGCTAATTTTTTGCTTCCCCGGTCGCTTTCTATTGCGACTACTACAAAACCGGTGTATTGCCTTATTTATATTGTTTAGAAGAAGCAAAAGTATAAAAAAAATTATTAGCATGGACAAAAATGTCGGAGGGTACAGGTAATCGATCTAGCATAAAAAGGTGTAAATCTTTTAGTTCTTCTCGCTACAGTAATATGTAAAAGGTTTGTAAAGGTTTCATACCAGTAAAGATGTTAGGTCTGCCACCCCTTTTAGCTTACAACTAAGAAGAAAAACCCAGTGAGAAATAAGCCAACCCGGTGACGTTTTCTCCGAGAACTGGGTGAAGATATAGATTCTACTGGGTCTGTTATAGAGGGGTGTCCAGAATTTGTTTAAATGTATATTTCTTTGTTTTATCCTTTTGTTTACTTCTTCATCGCCTTGCCGTAAGGATCACTTTGCCGTTTCTTATTTTTTCACTAATCCACACCCCAGAAGTTCTACTAATTCCTTTTCAATTACCACAAATACCCCGAGTGGAGTTGAAGGTAAATCTCAGTGAAAACCCTACATCATGTTTTGTTCATCACATATTTGCGATTATCTTACAGAGACCGATAATCTAAAAAAAGCATGTACGGCAGAAAAGAATATCATAGAATTTAAGCTGACTGAAAGCTCTAGGTAAAACTCTGCCACAATTTCCCTAGTTTGGCCTGGTGAGCTCGATAATTTGAATTAATACAATTTTATATTTATTGCAGCCCCTGAAGAGGTTAAATTAGCCTGCGAGTGAAGCGAGTCTCGCGAGAACGCGCGAGCGAGCGGCGAAGCTGCGAGGGGCCGGCGAAAGGAGAGCTTGCAACCATCCCTTACAAATTTTCATTTGTACTTCGCCCAGACGAAGGGAAATACCATTGGCTGAAAAATGATGTTCCGGAAATCAAAGTTGATTGATAACAGGCTAAGCTGGCACCCGCTTCGTCTGTGTGTCAAATTTGGTTCTCAGGGGGATCAGATTGGTACCGAGAACTTGTTTCAGCCCTCAAAGCAGACGGGCTCGTTTGATGTAATTCTCGTAAAGAGAATATTGCGAGCCGAAGATAAGTCGGATCGAGTTTGTAGTTCTTGTGGAAGAAAAATGAAAACCCTTCATCACTGAGTTGTATTCGTTTGTGTCAAGCACCTTGTTTAGTGCTGAAAACCGGGAGAGTGAAAGTGAAGAGTGATTCAAGCGCTGTTTTCCAACATCAGTTTCTTCGCTCGGTTGAATTCTACTGGGTAGAAAAATTCAGAAACATGTACTGACAGTGTAGCTGTGTAGCGTGACCCGTAAAGAGTTGGAGACTACTGGAGCATAGGCGTACGGGCTGGGTGGGGGGCTGCAGCCCCCCCCCCCCCCCCCCAATTTTGGGCAGCACGAGAAATTTGGGCAACGCTATTTTTTAAAGAAGCTTGCATGTGTCTGTGTATCTTTTTTCGAAGAGATATTTTCTGTTTCAACCTGACGTCGCCGTTGTAAAGCCAGTTAAATTCACACGAGACTGTGGTTGCCTAGCACGTGATCAGTTTCTGGTTAGGGGATCATATGTTGATATACATATTTGTAATCTTGTTGCTGTTGGGCACTGTGCTGCATTGCACTAGTCGTGTGGGGAATTTCCAGTCGTGAATTAATTAGAGTCAATTTCGGCATAACTTTCTAGAATCATATCGTAGATTATCCACTGGAGACTCTCGGAAGATCTGAATCACGTGCTCGGCAACCACTGTCTCGTGTGTATTTAACTGGCTTTACCACGTCCTTGAGCTCAGGTTTAGCGGAAATGACCAAGAAATGCTCTGTGATTTGGGAAATATCTGTCAGAGTGAAACACCAGATAAAAAAAAGCTTTTCCCGAGTTGCTAAATTTTACAAAATCGACGGGGAGATTCTGGAAGCTGAGCAGATAATGTACGCGAGTTTTCGTCGCGTACGTGGATTAGGCTACATGACTGTTTCAGAAATGTTGCAGACAATGCACGAGAATGATCTCTTTGACATGTTCCCAGAGTTTTCTAGTGTGGTACATATCCTTACAGTGATACCTGCTACATCATGTTCTGCAGAACGATCATTCAGTGGGTTGCGCAGATTGAAAACTTTAGTAACATCGCACTTATTAACACTAAAAGGGAATATGCCAACTCTGTAGTCAAGAAAGACATGGATCGTATCATTGATATATTTGGCAGTCGAAATGGCAGAGACAGCTATTTTTTTAACATGTTTTATATGTACGCCTATGTTAGTGTATCATATGACGACTGTTTCGTAAAAATTTGGGCAGCTTGCGAGAATTTTTTGAGCAAATGGTTCACCGCCCCCCCTGGCAAAAAATTGCCCGTACACCTATGTATTGGAGTAAAACTTAAGAGAACCAAGTGTAGGAAAACGCTATTCTCCAATTCCAGACGGACAAATATATGATGTTTTTGTTGGTGATTGCGATGGGGAGTAGTCTTCTACACTGCGGTAGGTATGACTCTTCAAAAGTACACGAAACAAGAATGAAATTAGTTAGTTCTTATCCGAGAGGACATGTTGAAGTTCGATGTCCCCGTGGAAAAAAAAACATATAAAAACATTGCTTTGATACTGTTGCGAAAGCAATTTATAAAAAAATAAATAATTCTACGCGTCCTCGGCTGTCTTAACTTACTTGACAGGCGGTTGTCACTTTTCTAGTCTGCGGCACGTTTGCGGTCACAGTTTTCACGCTTTGCGGAGTCCCGGGGTTTCCGAGGTGGAAATGAAAATTTATGAGAGATCGTTGCAAGCTCTCCTTTCCTCGGCCCCCTCGCTCGCGCGTTCTCGCGAGGCTCACTTCGCTTACCCAAATAGGAGAGCTTGCTCGCAGGCTAATTTCCACGCCAATTCGAATCCGCTCCAGGATATTTCTAACCACCATGCTGTGACGTCACGCTATTGTTTCACACAATTCCAAAAGTGGAAAAGCTCTGGACTGTCCCCGGTACCTGGCAAGTAGCTTCTTTCTACCCGGCTAATTTTTTGCTTCCCCAGTCACTTTCTATTGCGACTTCTACAAAACCAGTGTATTTATTTATTCAGATGGAGAAACGATGGGGGAGGGGACGAGGAGGAGAGAGAAAACCGAACCTTGCCCCCTCCTCCATCGTTTTCTTTTCCGTCCTCGGTTCAGCTTATGCGCGGCTGTATCTACTGTTTACTTAACGAACCACAAAATAAAAGACACACCAAAAAAAACTGCCAGATACGTAAGCTACCCTGGGTCAGATGTACGAAAACTGCGCCAGTATCGCAGAGGTCAAATTCCGTTCAAACCTACGCCTTTTTTTCAGGTCTTCTTCACCCATCACATTACTTCTACGTTGCTTACAGAAATTAACTGCGATAATCTTTTACTTACTAAATCTTTATTTGCAGGATCAAATGTATGAAACTTTCACATGTTGCATTTATTTAATATAGGGAAAGATCGCTCAACATTTTGGGGAATATGATGTTATAATTTTCTTTGCCAAAGAACTTCTTTTTCTCTCTTGGTCGATCTGTTACCTGTTGGGAGACATTCATCATGTTTCTGACTTGTGCTTTCGGCCGAAAGCTCCTTGATTATCTGCAAGAATTGAGATCAGAACTAATTCAGAGAATTACCTTGATTCCGAGAACGTATCACATGTAAAGAAATTTTCCAGAGCTATTTCTTTTTTCGAGGGATTTCAAATTCGTAGCCGGTTGGTTCACAGAGAGGGACTTTATGGGCAGAAAAAGTGCGTTTTTTAAAACTTAAGGTTCATGTCATTAAGGTGCTTGGGATGTTGCATTTTAATCCATATCCTTATTATTTTTTCTTTTCCAGTTTTTTTTGTGCTGTACGTCATTTCCGCCAATCCCTTTTAAACAGTTTTTATTGCGAACATCCTCCATCTATATAAAACTGTGATTCCTGTCATAAATTCAGTAACATCAGTCTGCAAACCTGAAGAGGGCTGGTATGGCCAGCCGAAATATTGTTATGAAAAAACAGTGCATGTTGTTCTGATCAGCTTTGCAGTAGTCTTTGGACTTCTCGTTTTTGGTTTTTAATATTTGGCTGATTAGATCTCTTTTGAGATCCAACGTTTATAACCAGCAAGATCTTCGTCCACGGTTTTTGCAGTTATTTTAATTCCGTCATTATTTAAAGAAACCATCTCAGGGGCACCCAACGACCGTACGTTCCAAGCGCGTCATTAGTGTCTCAAATAGTTTTTTCTATACGATAAAAAACTAGTTATCTGTCCGGACGTCTTAGGGGAACTTTGGTCATCACGAAAGTCTTAGGTAGCTTTTCCGTGTAATCCGAATTGAAACTGTTAGCTACTCTGATATGATGGGTCGGGTCGAAAGTTCCAGGTCATGGAGTAGCCTTACTTTCATGAAAAAATTCTAGGGACGTTAAGTCTTCATACCGAAATTTTCAGGCACCTTTTTTTTTTTTTTACAATAATCGCGATATTTTGGTAATAATCAGTCGTAGGAAAGCAAGTAGAAAAACTTCAAGTATCTCAGACAAATGGAATGGGCCAGGAATATTTTCTCTTTTCAAACAGTTAATTTCAGAAAAATGTCGCCACTGGTGCCTCTGATAACTTACCGTGAACGTGCCAACGTTAACTTCAATGTTTTGAGTAGGAATTATTGAGCGGAAATGTTATTTGATGGCATCAGTTTTCAGTTGAGTCGTACGGTATTGTATTCAAATTTAACCCGGGTTTCATTTTCTTGTGTTTAAAAGCATTTTCTCGGATAATTTTCTCTGTTATTTTTAAAGCTTTCGATAATCAACTTGTAGACAAAAAAAATTAAAACTGAAATGATTTTTAAGCTTTCATATCTGAATTCAAATCTCCCACTAACCCCGGGTTATCTTAACCCAGTTTTGAACAACTCGGCCCTGTAGACTGTAGTTTAAAGGGTATGGTATTAATTATTGAAAGCTCGCGTACCGATTTGGCAAAGACTGGTTTCTTCCTAGCAGCAAGGTATTAAATTTTAGCTACGTTTTGCAGAAAACTTTGTCGATTGACTGACTCAAGAAATCCATGCTAGAAAACAGTGCAACCAACAACAAGTTAGATAGCTGTTTGCTACCTGACTTTGATAGTGACTTGATACATAACGGTTTTTCAGTATACGGGATAATTCATTTTTACAGCGTGAAAAAAGGCTCCATCTTAAAAGCAGTGATGAGTAAATTTGCATTTAAGGAAAATTAAGGAGTATAAGCCCCAATGACCGACTCATGATCTGAGAAATTAAGGAGACCTTGTGCATTCTTAATTCGTCTCTCAAAGGAGCTAATCATAGCATAGGATTCATTTCACGATATTACCGTATGTTGGCGGCTAAATTTCATACAGCTCTTTTTACCTTGGCTGGTCGAGACATCCTTGATAAATGTTTTGATTCGTCTCAAAACAAGTTGCCAGCACGGAAGAAAATAACTACTATACTATATAATTCGTGACGTTAATTTTTATAGCTTAACTAAGTTATGCAACTACCCCATGATGTCAAATTAGATTTCATCAAGCTCGTAGCCTGACGCCTGCCACGCAGGCCAGATATCACGCTCGTGACGTCCTCGTCATAACCACATGTAGCCCAAGCTCGATCGGGAGCATCGCCATTGTTGCGTAACATTCGAAATATAAGGATTCATATGGGGGAAAACCTATCATTTCTGCAACCAAAGAAAATGAAAGGAGTTTAATAAAAAACAGCTTAATTACCTTACACAAAATGTGTTTTACATTTCTCCTGTGTGGTCATGGGCCAATTTATACCATTTTATGGGTTGTACTGTACACGGAGCAACTCAACTTTGTTTTCTTTGGCTGTTGTTGTTGTGTGTGTGTTTTTTTAGATAACAAATTTTACGCTTGCTTCTTCGACACTCAAGACGAATCACAAGCAAGCGTAAACCTATAAGGCCATGCTTCTGGCCGGGGTAAGTGCCATACTACACATGACTCATGAGCCAAATTCAACTGACTTTACTTGCCAACTCTCGTGGTTTAGGTGTGAGTATCACGCCTGGGCTGTGCGGATTCATATGAAGCGAGATTAACCCGAAGCACTGAAAGCGAAAAACAAAATGTCCCCTTGTAAATGAGCAAACTTACCCCGCAACAAACCAACTACGCGACCGATAAGCCACGCGAACGACTTCGTAAACGCGAGAGGAATGATTGCGTGACGAACCCCTAAGAATGTCTGCGTGGGAGGGTATATGTTAAACTATTATGAAGTTGAAAATGAATGTCCTGTTATGATTTCTTGCACTCTTTATGATACGCTTCGCATCAAATTTTTTGATGAAATCATTCAAAAATATAACTTTTTTAACGATTTATATGTAAAATCAAAACTTTTGTTCCTATTTAATAATATTGATCCATTTATTTGTAAATCAGTTTAATAAGTAGAGCAATAGTTTTCTAGCCTTCTTGATACTGCTAATAAAAAAACAATGTTTATGAATTATCAAAATTAGGTAAGATTTTCGAACAGGAGACTCAAATTCTTACTCGATTCGAGGAGTCTTTTTCCTCGCCTAGAAGAAACTTTTCGAGGGAGGAGCGCGGGCTCATTTTCCGAGCAGCGGTTACTAATCAATTATTTGAATTTTATTTATTTATTCATTTATCTATTTATTTTAAAATGTGCATAATCGCATGAAGGCCACTTCGTAAAATACCGTAGTACTCTCAAATTGCCGTTTGGTATAGAACTTCATGTATTCCTGACTGTAGAAAACACTCTCGTATAGTTTGAATCTCGATTCACTAGAACAATTACAGCAAAAACAAAGAGAGAAAATACAGAATTAATAAACGGGAACCGAAAACCTTCCAAAAACGATAACTGAAAGTACAACAAATGACTAAGAAAACGTGCAAAAAATACAGGAAAAACTATACTTACAAGATCTGTACGGCACCTCCGGATACAACTAAGCGACTGATTTACATAGACCAAAAAATAAAAACTTTATACTAAACTGGACTGAAAAAAACAATAAACCTAATGAACTCAAAACATGAAAAAATAAAGAACAGGAACAAAACTCACAGTCTCTCGTGGCTACACCTGACGTTCAATTATCTCTGCACTGCACGTGCAGCGGTCAGCAGTCAGCAAAATGGCGGACAATTTTTTGCTCCCTGCAGGTAAATTTATAATATTATAATACAGATTCTAACGGTTTTTCCTTATCTTTTGGTGTATTGTGTCCGTGTATTTTGTCTCCATTAATCGTTACTGATCTTTGGTTGTTTATTATAATTATTATAATTATTATTATTATTATTATTGTTATTATTATTACCATTATTATGATTATGATTATTCTTATTACAAGAGAGAATGAGCTGATAGTTATTATTTCTGTTTTGTTCTGTATATTTAATTTTGTACCAATCTTATGTGTATTATCAATGTATTTGTTATGCCTCTTTCTTGACTTTTCACATGTTTAATTATTATAATTAGCTGATGGTCACCCAACCCGCCACCGTTAGTTTAGCTAGTTATTTTGGGGGTCCAACTACTATATGTTTTGTTATTAGTTATTTCCTGTAAATTCTTTTAGTTTTCTGTCTACACTACTATTTGTGAGTCCAATTTAGCTCCCTTAAATCAGGCCCAATACAGTCCAATTACCTTGGGCTGATTGGACCCAATGGCTGAAATGGGTCCCAGCGTGGGCTGGAATAGCCTCTTGATTGAGCTGTTGTGGGCTAAATTGTGCTCAAATGGCTCCAGAAGGGGCTGAATCAGACTTTGGCCTGCAGGGCTGAATTGACACTTTGAGGCTGAATTTCTGATTTCTGAAACAAAAACAACGAGTGCGCGCAAATACCGTAAAAAGCACTTTCCATGTTGTATTGTGTTTATTATATACATATTGAGACAATCATCATTTTACCAGCCTTTTTTTTTTAAATCTTTTCAAAATCTTAAAAATCTTAAAAGCTTAGCTCCGATAAAAAGTACAATTACATGTACAAGCTTACGTCTCGTTTTATTTTTTTCCCGTTTCGCTGTTGTTTTGCCTGGAATGCTCTCTTGAATTTTCTTCATGGATCAGTAGCGAAAGATACAAAACTGTTCCACTCCAATTTCCGCGTTGTTTTTCACTCTTCTCCGAGAAAAACTCTACTTTATCCGGTCTTTTCGTCTAATGTCCGCGAAGCAACTCGCATGAAAATTAAGAATTTGTTCATGCTTAGCGTGCGTATATGGAGTTATGGATGCACGCGGGAAGTTTGGAGAGCACGAAAGATGCGTAAGAGTTGCACGAGGCGATAGCCGAGTGCAACTCTAGCTTCTTGAGTGCTCTCCAAACGTCCCGCGTGCATCCACAACTCGATATACGCACAGCTAAAAGCATGAGCAATTTCTTTTGTAACATAGCTGACAAAAATGCTTGCTCTTTGATTAACTGTAAAATTCTTGTAACGCGCGCTACAGAAAAACAAACGCTTCTACTGGCTGGTTACAAACACGCCACAATCGCCTAGTTTGAAATAAAATTCTTTCTGTAAAACTGACAACGAAAATTTGCTTATTTATTCGTTAACGATCAATTGAAACTAAGTAGAAACAAAGACGAAAGTGTCTTAAAGTCCACCTAAAGTTAAAATACTCGCATGTTCGTAACACGTCGTGGAGTATGGTTTGGATCCTGCGCTGAGAGGATGTTTATGTTTTGCTCGGCGAAATCCAGAAAACTTGTATTCTTGGCGAAGATGATTGTCATTCTACTTTACATTCATTTACGACAATGGCTGGTCATTACGGCTACTTGAGAAGACCTGCCAGCAGTTTTTTTATGAGCAAAAAAATTACTATGTCTTCTTGTGTAATTTGTCTTGTTATTGCAAGAGAAATTTTCCTGAATTAGTCGGATTGTTCGGCGATAACAAAAGTGCATAACAAATTTAAAAACAACAGTAAAAACGTAAATTTTACCTTTAATTGTTGTTAATGACCAGTTGCTGTCTTTTCTGTTCCCAGTGAATGTCTCTCGGCCAAAATTTGCTGCAGGTGGTCTTCCGACAAATTTGCGAAACGCACAACTTGCGAGTTTTTTTGAATTCGGCTTTATTTTTGCAGCCGCTCTTGGATCAGGACGTAAAAGGACAATGCCGATTGAAAAATTAGGCAGTTCTTCGCTGGTTTCTTCCATATTTTAAAGAGAAGGAAAACTGCACTGCAGCTTAAAAGACGACAACTTTGCAGCCAGGTTAAAAAAAAAAAGCTTACGTCATCTTATTTACCCACGGGCGTGCGTAAATAAAGATATTGTTCATAGCGGCTGAATAGGACTTATATAGGGCAAGCACGCGCGCTATGTTATAAGCATCGTTCTCTTCTCTTATTGGTCCCACTTACTGGCTAGACCTCATTTGCGTATGAAAATTTACGTCATAGCTTTTCAGTGAGTATATCTCAGTATTTATACAGTCGAACCTGTCCACAACGGCCACCTTGTGGACAGAAAAAAGTGGCCGCTGTGGAGAGGTGGCAGTTATGTGGAGGTAGGGGTGTAATATGACATATTTGGGGGCCGTGTACAACATGTTTATTCTGCTAACTTCATGCTTACTGTATCCCATAATGGTAATCTAATCATATAAGATATGTAGAGAGATAAAATATACAAAAAACTTGACATTATGATAATGTTTTGGGTCAAAATGTTAACGGTACAAAACGAGCAAAGTTAACAACATTCGCTGTAAGTGTCGTAGACAATTCATGCTTACTGCAGCAGAAAAAATTACACAATCTAAATACGATTCGGCCACGATAAATCATCAACGCGCCTTACGAAACAAATTTATGACCATTCTTGACTAGATCATCATCCGCTGATAAAACTGGCCGTTGTTGAGAGATTATTTTGGCAGTTGGGGACAAGCTTTAGTGGCCGTTGCCACCCCTTCAGGTGGCCGTTGTAGAGAGGTTTATACAAGATTCAATGTATGGACTCTGCCGCCAGGACCAAAAAAATGGCCGTTGTAGAGATGTGTCCGTTACTGGAGGTACGACTGTATGTGCATGTTCGTTTTTTTTCTCTGTTTGCAGAAAGTGGACCAAGATATGGATCATTTCGGCCCTCGTGTCAAAACAACGCACTGTTTTAAAAAAAAAGGCGGCCGTTCCTGATAAAAATGAAATACAGTAAAAGATTGGCGAATTAGGAAATCTAACGGTCATTTTTTGACAGTAAATATTATAGCAAACGTTGGAGGAGTTGGAAAGAGATGTGGAATTAGAACAGAAGCAGGCAATTTCCGGGAATATGTGATACAGGGGCACTCAATAGAAGTTACACTGATTTAAACTTTGCAAATAAATGGAAGCCTGCTAGCAGTCTGTCTGGCTGTCAACAGGCTCCCTGTTGTCTCTCTTGAATCTAGTATCAAAAGTACATTTCAAAGATAAAATGCTTTCACAAGTTAGGCACTTATTCAAAGGCGTTTCTTTAGGTTTAATTACCGCGTGGCAAAGATCTTTGTGTGAGGTAATCGCAGTGGAAGATCCAGACCTTCAGATAAGGGGGGGGGGGGGGGGGGGGGGACCAGTTCATCCAGACCCTGAGATAAGGGGGACGGTCTCAAAAAATATTTTTTCGGCCCTTCGGGCCTCAGTTTTGTCTAAACATAAGGGGGGACGCCCCCCCCGGGCCCCTCTCCCGGATCCGCCACTGAATGGTATATTAACTAAAATCAACTGGAATGACTTGAACGAATTACGTTTTCTTTATTTCAAACCTTAGCTGTTTGCACTTGACGTCTTCAAATCAGTGAAAGTGTTTTATGCTTTTCTACGCTATTCCCGGTTCTTCAATAACTGTATGTCTGCACCTCGGAAAGCTTCATTGCACTTTTTTTTTTTCACCAAATAATTAGCACTGCTATCTTTACTGAAGGAGCTTAAGAGCGGCTGTCTGTAAATATCGACCAGGGGTGGGAAGAATAAAAATTTCGAAAAATCCAAAAAAAAATTCAGTGGACTACCCTAGGTACCTTAGTAATGAAAATATAAATTTTACTTTCATCGGTTAAATATTTTTGCAATACAGCGAGTGCAAAGATTGACCGCTTCACGGCCTCCACCGGGCCGCTTTTTCGGGACGCGCGACAGGGTAACGAAAAAAGCTCGATTTTTGTCTACCTCAAACATCACTCAATTCACAATGCTTCTCATCGTATTAAAGGGATTTCAAAATACATTTTGAGTGGTAATATGCTTCAATTGATTGCAACCAGAATATTTTACGGATTTTAAGATACTTGAATAATTTTGAGGATTTCACCCGAGTAAAATTTTGTCGAAATTCGAAGGCCTAAAATTCAACCCGATACATCGTTTTAAGAAGAAATAGATATCTGACATTAAAAAGCAATCTTTAAGCTTTCGAAATATGGGTTCAAAACTTTGGGCAACATGTGAAATGAATTTTTGGGAAAGCGAAATTCAGGGAGCACTTGAGTGAAATTTGACCTCTCTGACTTGACAGTTATGAGGTTCGGCGCGACACGGTGAATTCTAAAACAAATCGTTCAGCCCAGGTATGTTTAATTCAGGCGATTCCAAGTCCCACAGTGATACACACGTAATTGAAAAAAAGTAAGATCAATGTTTAGCCAAAAAGAAGGTCAAATCCCGGCTTTTTATCGTAACCTGTAGCTTAACACTAATGTCAACATGAAGGTCAAGTACGCGTATCGCGACACAGCAAAGTGTTCAAACTTTACACCAAATATCTATCCTTTCTAGTAAATATGAGGTCGGCAATATTTTTGTTTGTACCGTATGTCCTTGCTTGTCTTCATGACCGCAAAAACTGAGGCAAACTGCAGCGAAATCCCCGCGTACTCGACCTGTGTCAAGGAATGCTGTTACGTGAGTCGAGACTGCGTTACATAACGTGACAAACCAAGAGATTTTCTCTTTTCTTAATTCGTCGTAAAAAAAAATGCCATCTCTTATGAACATGCGATAACCATACTATCTTTTTCTCCCCATTTACCTCGCAGCTTTACGATCGCAAACATGTAATAATAATAATAATAATAATAATAACTATTAATCTCCTCAAAAAGGCTTTTCAGCTTAATTTACAATGTCAAATATCTAAGACTTAGTTTTCCAAAAATACCCTTAAAAAATGTTGTTTTATTTTTAATTTAAATACATCTAACTTAGTAATAGACTGAAACTCGTCTGGGAGACTATTCCACAGCTTTTGGCCTCTGAAAGTAAACGTGCGCTGACTGCAGCCGTGAACCCAAACGTGAACCCAAACGTCATGAAAGTATTCATTAGCGTTATGTAAATACGTGTTTTTTTTTGTTTGTTTGCTTTAAGTCAAATGTTACTTTTCCATTCCCATATTAGTTCTAATTTATAACGACTGGGAAATATCCTAACGCGTTGTATAGAAGCGGGTCACGGAGACCGCTTTCGCTATACCTTACTTTTAGTGAGAACGTCTCCCGGAGTCATCCGATTTCTTGATAGCGCGGTTTTCGTTAGAAATAAAGTTTTCGGTAGCGAGAGCTCGGCTATAGCACTGAGTGTGAATATCGTCGGGAGCTCTGGTTGGGGGTGAGTGTGGTTCAAGTGCCAGATACTTGAGCACAGAGAACCTACCCATCAGGGAATGTAGCCGATCAACTGAGCGCCACATTACAGACACACTGCAAGCCAGTTTTGCCAACTGTGGTTTAGCTGTGGTTTAAACACTGAAGCAGAGCTGTTATTAGCCAGGGCGGGTAAGTTTGAGACATGATTATACATATATATCTTTTAAAAACTCACTTTTCCTTTTTGTTTTTTGCTTGATATTGTTCGTTATGATTTTCCATCACTCTTTTCTTTGCCTTTTCCTCGCAAGAACTTTTTTCTTGGAATTTTGGCTTGAAAGGTTTTAGTTTTGGGATTTCTCCGATCCTCAAATCTTCCCTAAAAAATCTAATGGCTATGCCCAGTCCACGGACAGAACTCGGCAGACCAAGCGCAGTTTGCTCTCAATCTAAGGGAATAGGAAATAAAAATTCCATTTTTATCGTCATTTTCACTTTTGTCCCAGGTGTATTTGAATTTGATTTCTCAAAATTTCAAATAACGATTTGCCCGAAACACCGTGACGAATTTAGCATCGGATGGCGCTGCCGACAAATGTTATGTAAAAGTTCCCCTGGCTCTGGCAAGGCTCTGGCCCCCCATCATATTAAAAAGAGAAGGAGGAAAGAAAGGACTCTTTCTTTTGCGCAGTCAAAGCTGATCTACAGCCTTACGATGATACTTGTACCAGTTGGATCTCGTAAGTATAGTACTCTTAAGTGATGATGGCGCTTTTGAACGAAGCTAAAATATTTAGTACTGTATACTTTAATTAACTCAAATAATTATGTCTACTCTGTGCCTTTTCGAATTATCATTGATACTTTTTGGCGTGTACATTTGTCATTGGCAAGCCACAAATTAATTTAAACTGAGGACCAGACTAAGCATAAACTCGCCTTCCTGTAAAAGGAAATCCAGCGCTATAAATGGAAGACTACCATCCCCTATTATAATAATAGCTTTTTTATTTTCTTTGTCAGCAATATGTAGGGCGTGTCGTGAGTTTTTAAAAGATATATATGTATAATCATGTCTCAAACTTACCCGCCCTGGCTAATAACAGCTCTGCTTCAGTGTTTAAACCACAGTTGGCAAAATGGCTTGCAGTGTTTCTGTAATGTGGCGCTCAGTTGATCGGCTACATTCCCTGATGGGTAGGTTCTCTGTGCTCAAGTATCTGGCACTTGAACCACACTCACCCCCAACCAGAGCTCCCGACGATATTCACACTCAGTGCTATAGCCGAGCTCTCGCTACCGAAAACTTTATTTCTAACGAAAACCGCGCTATCAAGAAATCGGATGACTCCGGGAGACGTTCTCACTAAAAGTAAGGTATAGCGAAAGCGGTCTCCGTGACCCGCTTCTATACAACGCGTTAGGATATTTCCCAGTCGTTATAAATTAGAACTAATATGGGAATGGAAAAGTAACATTTGACTTAAAGCAAACAAACAAAAAAAAACACGTATTTACATAACGCTAATGAATACTTTCATGACGTTTGGGTTCACGTTTGGGTTCACGGCTGCAGTCAGCGCACGTTTACTTTCAGAGGCCAAAAGCTGTGGAATAGTCTCCCAGACGAGTTTCAGTCTATTACTAAGTTAGATGTATTTAAATTAAAAATAAAACAACATTTTTTAAGGGTATTTTTGGAAAACTAAGTCTTAGATATTTGACATTGTAAATTAAGCTGAAAAGCCTTTTTGAGGAGATTAATAGTTATTATTATTATTATTATTATTACATGTTTGCGATCGTAAAGCTGCGAGGTAAATGGGGAGAAAAAGATAGTATGGTTATCGCATGTTCATAAGAGATGGCATTTTTTTTTACGACGAATTAAGAAAAGAGAAAATCTCTTGGTTTGTCACGTTATGTAACGCAGTCTCGACTCACGTAACAGCATTCCTTGACACAAGTCGAGTACGCGGGGATTTCGCTGCAGTTTGCCTCAGTTTTTGCGGTCATGAAGACAAGCAAGGACATACGGTACAAACAAAAATATTGCCGACCTCATATTTACTAGAAAGGATAGATATTTGGTGTAAAGTTTGAACACTTTGCTGTGTCGCGATACGCGTACTTGACCTTCATGTTGACATTAGTGTTAAGCTACAGGTTACGATAAAAAGCCGGGATTTGACCTTCTTTTTGGCTAAACATTGATCTTACTTTTTTTCAATTACGTGTGTATCACTGTGGGACTTGGAATCGCCTGAATTAAACATACCTGGGCTGAACGATTTGTTTTAGAATTCACCGTGTCGCGCCGAACCTCATAACTGTCAAGTCAGAGAGGTCAAATTTCACTCAAGTGCTCCCTGAATTTCGCTTTCCCAAAAATTCATTTCACATGTTGCCCAAAGTTTTGAACCCATATTTCGAAAGCTTAAAGATTGCTTTTTAATGTCAGATATCTATTTCTTCTTAAAACGATGTATCGGGTTGAATTTTAGGCCTTCGAATTTCGACAAAATTTTACTCGGGTGAAATCCTCAAAATTATTCAAGTATCTTAAAATCCGTAAAATATTCTGGTTGCAATCAATTGAAGCATATTACCACTCAAAATGTATTTTGAAATCCCTTTAATACGATGAGAAGCATTGTGAATTGAGTGATGTTTGAGGTAGACAAAAATCGAGCTTTTTTCGTTACCCTGTCGCGCGTCCCGAAAAAGCGGCCCGGTGGAGGCCGTGAAGCGGTCAATCTTTGCACTCGCTGTATTGCAAAAATATTTAACCGATGAAAGTAAAATTTATATTTTCATTACTAAGGTACCTAGGGTAGTCCACTGAATTTTTTTGGATTTTTCGAAATTTTTATTTTTCCCACCCCTGGTCGATATTTACAGACAGCCGCTCTTAAGTCATCTCCCGGCCGCAAAATGATCACTTTATAACTTGTTTCCGTTACCACGACATTCTCGCTAAAGCTCGTAGTAGAATGACGACGGCTATCACGTTTTCCCGCCAAAATGCCGCTGGTTCACGCGTGAGCAATACTCAGTATCGAGAAAATCTGGTACTCGTTGGCGTCCTCATCTCAGAATCTAAAGCTCTCTATTATCAGTGAAAAAAATACCCTTATCATGCTCGTCATTGACCAAACAATGCCTGATAAATTTGCCTTTCGATAAATGGTTTTCTTTATTTCTAACAAACTAAACAGAATTATGTGAAGGAAGATCATCTCAGTTATATACGAAGAGAAATCCTGAAAAAAATCAGGCTTGTATTTCAGGCTTTCTTTTCGCAACTGCATAAGTTGCGTATTTAACCGCGATGATCTTCCTTGACAAATAATTCTTCACTCCGCAGTTCACATATATGATTTTCATATATTCATAATTTCATCATCGTCTTTTCACGGGTTTATAACAAACCAATTCAACGACCTGCTCCTAGCTGGCTTGTTAGCTTTATTGGTAGAGCGCTGCGCCGGTATCGCAGAGGTCCAAGGTTCGAATCCCGTACAAGCCAGAATTTTTTTCAGGCTTTCTTTTCGCAACTGCATAAGTTGCGTATATAACTGCGATGATCTTCTTTCAAATAATTCACTCTGCAGTTCACATATATGATTTTCATATATTCATAATTTAATCTAAACAGAATGGAGGTTCATGTGAGGATGGAATCGCTTCGTTTAAGTGTAAATGCGCTGCTGGATTCTCTGGAGAATTGTGTGAGAGGAGTCCGTCACTTTGTGCCGAATGTAACAAAGACACTATGTGCGTGACATTCACTCAAGCAGCCGTCAGGTAGGTGTTCTCCGCCCAACACGAGAAAAGAAATTCCCATTATTTGCTTTTTTTAATAAAGCCGTGCTTCCACGTGATCTTTTGGATAACTTAGAATATTAGGACCCGCATTAGAACGATTGATATTTCCTATTTATATTCACGACTAAGAGACGGGAATGGGTGCGCAGCTCGAACTGTGGAGCCTGAGTGTTTAATGCCGTCCAAATAACATACAAAGTTCAACATCATAACTAAAGAATAATATACAGATATTCCTAAATAAAGTCACTCAGGCTAAACTATTCACGTGCGCCGCCTGATACGAAAAACCCAAAAAACCCAATGGGAAAAAATTGGGAACGTATTCCCTAACCGATGCAGTCGCACAACCTCTGGGGGTTAAAGGTAAAAAATCAATCGATAGATGAATAATTTAAGATAATTATATAAATAAAAGTTGATAGTTCGAGAGCTGAGATGAATACATTACAACTGTCAAAACCTTATATACCTAATAACAATAGAGTCAATTAACGCCATAGCGGCTCACGTGCGTTCATACCAATAGGAAAGCATTTACATCCTCTGTCACTGCCACTACGTTTGGCTCCGCCGAATGAAAATACATTTATTTAGTGACGGTGACGGTTTCCAAAACGTCTCTTAAAAAGTGGTATCGCGTTGCTTCAAACTTTATTCGTGCTTGTTCCATCTCGTTCAATCCATCAAATGTTGGCAAATTTTTCCTGGGGTTGATTTGTTAAGACTGTATCGAAGTTCAGGAAAAGAAAAAGAAAGTCGTTTCCTTGTGCTTATGTCCTGCAAAAAGCGCGAAATTAGCTAGGCACTTTTACGTCGTAGTCGTGCAGTGACGGCAAAGAAATGTACAAAAAAGCGTAATGTACCTGCAAAGTTGTTGTTTTGCTGATTAAACCGAGTGCTTTTTTGACGTTTTCGTTGCCGTCACCGTCGTCGGGGTTCAAGCTCCTGTTGACCAAATCTTCATTAAATGATTTACATCTTGGGTTGATTTGCAGGTGTTTAGGGACACAGTATCAGATTCCAATTCTTTTGAGCGAGACAGAGATCTCTGAAAAGAGAAAGATTGAGCTGGAAGAAGAGCTAGGAAAGCTATTGGATTCGAAAACAAATGACGCTGAAGCAGGTAACGTCAGCGGACGATTATTATTAGGTGATGCGGCGAGGTTGGATGGATCTGATGCACTAGTATCGTTTTATTTAACTTTTTTCCGTAAACTGCCGCTTATAAGCACTCAACCTCAGCTTTGAGGCCAATTTACCGGCAACCAAAAAAAAAAAAACATCCTACTATAACCGTCACCCGGATATTAGCCCCCCCTCTAGCTTGTATTGAACTGAATTCAATTTGTTACGCCGTTTTGAAGCTTAATAAAAACCAGTAGATGCAAAGCAGTACTGCTATTGCTTGTTTCGAAGCGCTTTTTTTTATTCCGTTTATGAGGCAATTCAGATTTAAGCCCCTCCGCTTATAAGCCCCCCTAAAACCTTATCTGAACCACATGGATTATAAACGGCAGTTGACGGTGTACGTTGTTTTATAGTTGATCTGTTTTTTTTTTTTTTAAAAAGGACGCACACCCTCATATTTTACTTGGAGGTGATGTGTCTCTGTGAAGTATTACTGCTCAAATACAAGAGAAATACAAGTTATATGAACTCGCTTTCAAGAGTTTCGCAACATTAAAGGCTTATAACTCGCGAGTTGGTCGTGGTCTTATTTCTCAAGCGATATGGTTTTGATATGTCTTCATATCAAGCGCCGTAACAAAGGTGGGGCGTTTATTTGTAAATACCCAAATTAACGTCGCGGCACTTATTCGAGAGCGGCGCTTATTTAATTGTCTTCGATTAAGGTGCACCGCTTATTCGAGAGCGGCGATTAATCGAGTAGCGGCGCTTAATCGGTAATGTACGTTAAACTTAACGTTTTTCTCGCCTCTGAGCGGACCACGTTCCAAATCTATGACCACAGACTATAAAGTGTACTGTTCGCCATTATTGACTGCTTTTTGTCTTGATATTATAGCAAATTCATAAACGGCTCTTCCTTCGGAAACTAGGCAACCTTGTTTCCCTCAAGTCGCAGTGTTTTTCTTGGCGATTATTGATATTATATTCTAAGGAAACAAAATTGACTGGTTTTCCTAGTAAATGAACTAGTAACGAAAGTTGATTTTCCAATAAGTAAATTATTGGTGTTTTCGTTTCAGCTGCTGTAAGAAAAAGACGAGCGCTTTCAAATTTCTTCTACGTAGAAATTCTTCGGTACAACC
Organism: Porites divaricata; assembly: GCA_038088405.1. Lineage (NCBI taxonomy): Eukaryota > Metazoa > Cnidaria > Anthozoa > Scleractinia > Poritidae > Porites > Porites divaricata. The sequence continues at coordinate 3,473,532 of JBBMOI010000014.1, read as the reverse complement.
AGACTGTGTCTCTTGGGCAGACAGTGGTGATCTTCACAGCGCTGAATGCCAGCAATAACTACTTCCCTTCACCGGCGAAAAATGTCTACGCATGCTCTGCAAAAAATGACACGTGATCGATTTCGGGTAATGTCATTGGCTCCGAGGCGAAAATGCCCGCGAAATGTTGTTCAGATGAAAGAAGAGATGGCAGCTTTTCTTGGCAGTGACAGCGTTGCAATTTCTTGCCACTGTAAGAGATCAAAAATTATTTTGGTCAAAGTTTTGACGGGAGTCTGTTCTCTAGAGAATATAGCGTCCTGAAACTGGCGAAAAATCGCATTGGCATGGTCTGATTCAGTGTTATTGACGTTGAGATCGCTGGTTTGCGTCTGGAAGACATGCCGAAAAGGTGAGTATTTTTTACTCTTTGTTTACTGCATGTTCCGCGCCACTCGGGACAAAAAGAAATTATAAAGTAGTGGAAGAAAAATTATTGCGCTTTGTTTTGGTATATAAATAAGCTTGTCCCGAGTGGCTCGGAAGCGACAGTTTTGTTAAATGTGTATCCCGTTTTTGTGTCAAAATTCGACTGTAACCTTCGACAACATTCGACTGTTGATCGAAGAGGGTATTATAACGCTATCCAAAATGTTTTTGTCGTTTAGGTCGAGTTTCTTATCGCGGATTCAACGAAAAAAGTAGAGGGACAGACATTTTTGGGCTTTGTTTTGTTAATATGACTTGGCTTGTACTTTGTTTCTCGAAAAACTACATTTAGATGCTAAATCTCCGTGTGTTTACACTGTTTATGGCAGAAAAATAAGCTTACGCCTGGTTCGACTTAATCTCGTGTCTCTCGGTACCAAAAAAATATTCTTAGCCATTGTCTTGCTGTGTAAATTGTCTTGTGGCTAGTGGACTGAAAGCGGCCGGGTTGCGGCAGTTTTCTAAACTGCGTAGTTGTCGATCGATGCACATTTCATTGTTGTTGCACATTATTACAGCTTTGTATGTTACAGAAATTTGAGGTTTATCCGAACTATGGAATGAGAAAGTAGAGTGTTTTCATTAAAACGCTTAGACCGTCTTGGAGCTTCAGTTCGATAGGTCCAGCAACATTTTGATTCGTAAAAAAAATTATATTTACAATGTGCACAACTGCTGTACATTTAGGCTTTCAATTCTGTAATTGAAAGAATCGAAGTTTAGATGATTTTGCTCATAAATTTGGCTTGGGATTACACACACAACGAGTTACTTGTTACTTTCCTCGTCAGGAACCGTACTTACGGACTTGATTTCCCCCGTGTACAATTTTTTATTACTCAATTTTTGCACATAAGGCTTTCAGTCGGGGGGGGGGGGGGTGCTTCTTTACTTGAAAATTGGATCCTGGAAGGAGGTGAACAGGGTAATTTTCCTGTGAATGCTTTTGTTTTTCTGTCTATCGTTTTTGGCTTAATTTTCGGAGCAAAGTTATGAATGAATGATAGAGTTAACATGCTATTAAGTATTCAAAAGTTCTTTCCAAGGAAAAAAATAATCATCTCAAATTAAACTTACAGGAGTTTAAAGTTTGGAGTGGGATCTTGTTGATGACGGCAATTGTGTAGGATATGCAGATCTCATTCAAACATTATACTAGTTTCATTGTCAATTATCGTTTGTTTCTATTCCATAAACTTAGCATCAGGACTACATTTTGCATGGATTTAATGTGATAAAAATTTGACGGGGTTGTTGTTTCACAGTGAAGCAGTTTTCACGTTCTTTTTGTTGATATGAAGTTTACTTTCTTCTTAGTTGTTGGCTAAGGCAGTGTCGAAGTATCTAACATATTAACATACTTTATTTTTCATTTCTCTTCAGAAAAGATTGATTGATCCTGAATCAAACAAAGTGCAGCCTCACAAACAAGATTTTTGACGAACAAATGTGTACTCAAGGAAAGTGACAGTGTCAATAAAATTCATTGATGAAAACATCTGGGTTTTTACTCCTTTGTAGTTCTCTTCTTTTATATATAGTATTTCCCTAATTTTAAAAATTTCATTATCTTATTCACATCAAGTACAGTAACCATTGAAAAGAAAAAAGAAAAAACCTGCTCGGTCATAGACAGCTTTAAAGTTTGATATTAAAACTGCCCCCTTTCACAATGAGAAGAACATGAGTTCAAGCTTGGTAAAATAAATAGAGGATATTACACGGTGGCGCGAAGATATGAATTTTATTTTCGAGTGGCAAAACAATATTTTACGAACGAGCGCAGCGAGTGAGTAAAATATTGTTTTTGCCACGAGAAAATAAAATTCATATCTTCAAGCCGCCGTGTAATGTTCTTTTTATTATATAGACAAAAAGACATCGATAAAGTAATAGAGGGAAATGACCGAAATTACGTCATCGATAAACTCACTAGTGAGATTATGGAAAATAAACCACTCGGGTCCCGGATGTAGCGTTTATGAATTTTACGAGTGGTATATTTCCCAGTAAAACACTCGTGTCTATATAATAAAATAAAATAAATAACTTCCAGGTGTCTAAGAAATTTCAAAGGACCCATAGTGTCTTATTTTGTCGCTGCATTGAGCTGTGAACAAAGGCCATTCTTTTTAGTGACCCGGCTTTTTTCAAAAATATTGTTGTCCCTCGTGATTCTACTGAAGAGTGATCGCTTAAACAAGTCCAAAGTTGAATCCGGTAAACCGGCCAAACCGCGAGCATCGCAGGAATAGGTGAAAAAGGATAATAAAAAGTCTAGGCTATTCTAAAAATATCCGTATATGCATTTGCAACTCATATTAAGCCGCAATTAATCTTCTTTCCACTGGAATAAACAAACGATGAAGGTATTGCCGCCATTTTGAATTTGGCAATATCACGTGGTCGCGCGTCGACCAATCAGACATTTTTCGCCGGTGAAACTACTTCCCTCTTCTCGCTTCTCGGGCATGCACTTTACTTGAAAACACCGCGAGAAGTTGCGTGGAAAACTGTGACAATCTGAAACTGGTTGGGTTGCCCTGTGGTCAAGCAGGACTAATTAAGAACGATGGAAAGCCAACCGATCAAGTCTCAAAAGGGCTGGATACTGGCGGAGTAGCGGGCATTGCCATATTTGTGGTTATATTTGTGATTGTTGTTCTTTTTGCCGCCGTCTTTCACTACAGGAAAAAATACAAAGGAGCTAAGGTGATTAGAGTAGTTACAAGTGAATTTCAACTCCCCGCAGCTGGATAGCGAAATCCCCCGGGTTACCTTATTATAGAAAATTAACACTACTTGAAATTAACGCGAATTTAAAAAAACTCGTGTTAATGAAAGTCGCGTTCATTTTTATGAAGTTAATTTCCGCGACCTTAATTTCCATTGTTTTGACATTCTTGAATCTTTCTGACGGAGCGAACCTGCATCGATCAGTACGCTTTTCCAGCAGGTTCGTGTTCCTTATCACTTAAGGGTTACGGCCCTCGTAAGGAAATTTTTTTCAGATGGTTTTCCAACGAAATTGCGTGGAAGGCCGTACGGGTCATACGATAAAGAGATTTATTCAGTGAATAGTGTTATCCTTCTTTTGGACAACGGAGGCCCTGGCTATCAGTATTGTATTTATAACCTTCAGCTTTCTAGTGAAAGAGCATCTTGGACTACTAAGGAAGCCATTTTTCCAGTTATAAGATTTAGTATGTTTCTTCTTACAATCAGCGTTCGACGTTCATGGTCACCTCTGATTAATATTCGTAGTCTTGGAAAAATCGTCGGAGTTATCGGCCTTCATGATAAGGATTTAAGTCACACAGTCAGATTACAAAATAATATTTCTCAATAGAAAGGAGAAACCGTTACGTCGCGTTGTCATGGTAGTAAACTTTTTGGATCTCAACAAACCACGGTGCTGCAAATATGGCAGGAAAATTGCTAAAATTGCCATGTTTCCCTGTGTATGGCTTTCCTAAGCATGATTGCACTCAGGAACAAAACCCATACTGTAGCCTATACTTTTCTTCCATCGTTTGACAATGCAAATGGCCCTCTCTGTCAAGAAAGGTTGATGAGATCAAGAAATTTTGCTACCATGGTAACGTGACGTCACAGTTCTCCTCTGAAATGTACCAACCTAATATTTGAAAAGGATTCCCACTAGCTCCTCCCTCCTCAGGGAGTAAACCCTAAGTACAAATTGGCGTTGATATACCGTGCCTTCTGACTCAAGTGCCCTTTTCCTTTGGAAGAGGACATGTCACGTGCCATGGAACAAAACCTTACAACTCTCAAGGACGAGTAAAACTTTATAACCCCCAAGGGGCCAGTAAAAGTCACTCTCACGTGATCAGGTCGTGTACCTTAAAATTGCGGGAAATCTACCTGCCAGTCATGGCGTAAAAACTAACTTATTATTTGTTTTTCTTCCTCCGAGGCGAAGAGCTCAGGGAAACAAAACCCACAGTCTATTCCAGGGACAATATTTTAAAATAAAATCTATTTTGTTTTACCCACAGCAGGACAATGGGACAGTTGGTTACCAGGCCAACACAGAGGGAATCGATTTCTCCAATGAAATATACGGTGGTAATAGAAAGGTTGCGGTAACTCCACCGTCCAATAGGGACTGGGCCGAGCGATTGAGAAAGGAATCGGATATTCATTTGCAACATAACTTGGATCCAACTTCAGTCATCAAAAGAAATGATATTAAGGTAACTAAGATGAATCATTTGTGGAGTTATGCAATGTAGTTAAGTTGCGGTAGTGTAAATAGCCTTAGGTTTTCATTTGTGGTATAATAAGCTTTCGGTATAAGGGCAAGATACGCGGCTGTCGAGCTAAAGAAATGTAAATGCTGTCTCTATAAAATAGCCTGTTCAAATAAACTGCCGTTTCAAACAAACGTCGGATCCACCAGTGTTCAAAAGAAAGCATTTACAACAATAACAACAACAAGAATGAAGAAAAAAAAAGTATCAAACAAACAAAACAACGGGCGTTTAATTGAGAATATAGGGCCCTGCCAAGACTCTATTTTTTTCTGTTATTTTTACTGAATGAAACGCTCTGTTTTCTCAGGTAATGGAGAATCCCATGTATATTCGAGGTGGCAAACAAAATGAAGGCTATGCCAGTCCACTTCAAAGTGTAAAGTCGGTAAGTTTACCTGATGTCAGATCACCAAAAGCCGAGAAAAAGGAAGACATTTACTTAAAACGCATTAATGAGGATGTCAATGGTCCGCTTGGGGCGTGTTATGCTCGCTCCACTCCAATGCTTGTGTCTCTTGGCTCTGACGAGAAAAATCTTCAAAAGGATGAAACTTGGTCGTCCGAGAACGATATAGACCCGTACATGAAAGGAGCGAAAGCCAAGGTCCGTGCCGCCAATGCGACTAAAATGAAAAAGTTTAAACGTCAAAGAAGCGACGAAAAAGTAAAAACGGACGATGAGACTGAGTCGTTGAACAACAGTGAGACTCCCTCGTCTTTTGAAAATCCAATATACAGCGATAATAACGGAAGAGAAGAAGCACACTCCATGGGAAATCCAACCTACTCAACTATCCCTGCCCTACTAAGAGGAGCTTCTTCCCTGCCTCCGATTCCTACACGAACTACTAGCGAAAGATCGTCGGAACTGCTCGCGATACGAGAAGACGACACGTACGAGTCACTGAACTTTGGTCAGGCCGACGCGTGAAATGATTTTCATGTCTACCTTGTAAGTCTCTGGGGCGGAGAGGGGAGCGGGGGGGGGGGGGGGGGGACGCCATTAATAACGGATAGGTGTGTACCACCCAGGGTCTTAAACCCTGACCCCATTTAAGTATGACAAACGAAAATTTGTACCCAATTTTAGGCCCAAATCTAGAAAATGACGCCCTATTCAAGGAAAAAACAAAAACTAAGAATTGAATGGCAACACACATGCCTTCATTGAATCGCTTTCCTAAAACTCCAAGGAATAGTTCAGTTTTAATAGATGGTTTGTGTCTCTTCTAGCAATTAATTAGTCTCAATTAGTTGATACAATTTAGGTACCCTTTCTAAGGACGCAACACCAGCAAGGGCAAATGTGATACCCTATTTAAGGATCAAGGCCCACAAAACCATACGCTATCGGGCGGCACATACATATCTAGCCCATAAGGAAGTACTCCCCGCCTCCCCAACCCCCCCCCCCCCCGCCCCCCACCCTGGGGGTGTTAGTCTTAGTTGTGTCGCCTTAAAATTTTCAAAAGACGGAAAGGTTGTAGTGGAATTTTACCTTTTGTAATAAATAAATAATATAAAAAACATCACTCTTAGAAGTGATTAGTATTTAAGAGGTTTTTTAATTTATATATGTTTTTACACTAAAACAGTGACTGTCCTTTGAAATGAACAAGAAAACATATAAACATTAGAAGCAGAGAAGCGCTTGAGAAGAGCTACTCAATCATACCGGCTAAACTTCATACTATCACCCCAGAATTTTTTATAAAGAAAATCCCATTTAGCAGTTCCGTCATTAGATAACCGGGCTGACAATCGCGTTTTTATTTAACCTGAGCGACAGCAAATACCATCGGATCCTAATTTTCCCACCATTTAATTAGGTTGACGTTTTTCAGTTTTCTGATAAAGCTTTTTTACACTTAGACAGCGTTACTATTTATTTGATCATTTTAATGTCTGTTGAAATTTTGACGCCATTTAAAAACTAAAAACTTCCATTTTATGTCCTTATTAGGGGCACTAATAAACCGTATATACATTCGCATTTTTTATGGCTTGGCAACACAGCTTTATTCTCGGAAAAGTAAAGGCGACTGAGTATCGACAGCCGGCCTGAGTTCGGAGGTTGGCATTTTTTTTCCACTTCGTAACACACATCATTAGTCGCTCAAAGAGTATTAAATGTCGCGAAAGTAAACTTTGCCTGGTTTCCGTTAAGTAGTCAGGGGTCGCGTTAGGACACTGGGTTTGCGTAAAAAAGAGTGTTGTTTTGGTCTTCTTATGTAAGGAACATGCGAATGTATATTTTCTTAACAGGGGAAGGGGAGGGAGGCGAATGGTTGTACAAGAGGTTTTTGGTTTTAAATTTATATTTGGCTGCGTGGATTTCTTCATTGTTCAAGCTTTATTATACCCTTCGTATGTTTGTTTTTTTTACACGAATTTTCTTTCCTTTGTTATTATAGTTATTCTCCTATCTCGCCTCTAACTATTTTTTATGTTTCTAAATGTACCATGATATTTTGTGCATATCTCTAAGCTCAGATTATCAGCACAGCTAAGCAAACGTTTTTCGTCATTGAACTTAAGGTAAGCTATTTAGAAGACCACCATGATAATTTTTTAAAAGCAGATTTGAGCAGGGCGCGCATATAATTCTTCTTAAGCCCAGAAGCCCTATTTGTTTGAGAGTTAATAATCTTTAAAGGTTCCTCAATCACGCAGATTACATCTACGTTCTCTGAGTGGTATTATGTCGTTCTAACAAGTGCCGAGACTAGACTATTTACTGTACGGCGTATCTTATCCTGCTTATCTTCTGATAAAAGAGTATCGTGGTTTTCTTCAAAAATGCGCAAATTTTACATTTTTTTAAATATATAGCTGTAAATATTCTTATCTTTGTATCACTGTCAATTATTTAATGCATCATCGAGCGACAAAGTTTCAAGTTCAGCTAAAATGTTGTAAATAGTGTTTTTGCCAAACGTCGAAAAAGATGCGAAAAATCTCTTTTATAAGGGACTTTTATATAAATAAGGTTTAGAGAATAAATTTGGAATTCAATCGGGCGTTTGGAATAACAAATGGTTGAAATGGGGAGAGGGAGGGTTAAAAACATAAATTTAAATGCTGGCAAGGTCAGTAGAAAGAAATATTGCTGGATAAATCAATTCATAATGGAACGAGGAAATTTTGAATAAAACGTCTTTTAGCTGCAAACAACGCGAGTGTTAGTTGTGGTTACATAGAGGGAATATCAATTTTCGGCAGTATATTTGCTGTGCATATATCGTGTTTACAAACCCAAGTAAACGCAGTCACACTCGAGCTTGTTTCCTTTGAAACTTGTCACGTGGCACGTGCAGTGCGTCTCTTACTCGGGAAATCGCGATCGACACTACCCACAATAGAGCGTTTTCACATGACGTATGGCCATATTGGTGTATTGGTGTTTCAAAATAATGAAACAGCGGCCATGTTGGTGTTCCAAACAAATCCTCTGGGAGTTGAACTCTTTTCTTATGTAAACACTTTTTTTTTGTTCCAATAAATATGCATAGATGCTGGTCACGTGATCGAACACGCTCTATACCCATGCCACAACACAAAAGAGAGCCAACAATGGTTTTCGCAACGCCAAGAAATACCGTTTGAGTGAAATTCAAAATTCAGGATGAATAACGTCTGTTCAAGAATTACGTTTACCATTTGCACAATTCACTCGCAATTTGGGAAAAGGGTTGAAGATAAGCTGAATCCCAGGGGAAAGGCACTCCCTAATTTGGCCTTAACATGTTGGTCACTAAACCGGGAATGGGTTTCAGGGCCCTGAGTCTTAAGGGATACAATTTTATTATTTAGTGTCTTGAACAGGGTGCCTTTTTGGACCAGAAGCCTTTAAAAGATTGTCAAGGTTTGTGATGAGCGGTCTATATATGTGTTAGCAACAATTTTATTCAAAAATTGTAATTTTATAATTGTAGTTTAAAAAATTTCTTTATTTTGTATGCGAAACGAATTGAGTCAGGGTCATTAAATGAGACCTCTTGTCCTAAACAAGGTAGCGAAATAAACGATTTTGATCTTAAACAGGGTCAGGGTTTCAAGGCCTCAGCTGCACACGTCTACGCAAACTTCCCTCCAATTGGTCGGTGCGTGGAGGGAGGGGGGGGGGGGGAACTGAAGCTGGTATCACAGACTATCAATCTAAAGTAAGAAAGTTGCCGTTATGGGGAGGTAGGGTAGGGGTGCAATATGACAATATTTTTAGGGAAGTACAACATATTAACTGTGCTAGGTTCATGCTTACGGTATCCCATAATGGTAATCCTATCATATAAAATATATGGAGAAATAAAATGTACAAAACACTTGAATAATATTTTGAATCAAAGTGTTAAACGAGACAATGAGGAAGGTTAACAACATTCGCTAGAAGTGTCGTAGACAAGTTATGCTTTCTGCAGCAGAATAAATCACAATCTAAATACGACTGCCACGATAAATCATCAACGCGCCTTACGAAACAAATTTCATGACCATTCTTGACTTGATCATCAGCCACTGAAAAAACTGGACGTTGTTGAGAGGTTATTTTGGCAGTTGGGGGCAAGCTTTAGTGGCCTTTGCCAGCCCTTCAGGTGGTCGTTGTAGAGAGGTTTATACAAGAGTCAATGTATGGACTTTCTGCTGCCATCAGGACCAAAAAACTGGCCGTTGTAGCGAAGTATCCGTTACTGGAGGTACGACTGTATGTGTATGTTCGTTCGTTTTTGTGTGTGTGTTTGCAGAAAGTGGACTAAGGTATGCCGGGATCATTTACTCTCGTATCAAAACAACGCATTGTTATACAAAAAGGTGACCGTTGTATAGAAATGAAATACAGTAAAAGATTGACGAATTAGGAAATCTAACAGTCATTTTTTTACAGTAAATATGGCCCACGTCGGAGGAAATGGAAGTGAGACTTATTTAAACTTTGCAGAAAAATGGACGCCTTCTAGCAGTCTGTGTAGCTGTTAACAGGCTCTCGATAAAATGTTTTTAAGCACTTATTCAAAGGCGTTTCTTAAGGTTTTATTGCCGCTTGGCAAAGATCTTTGGGTCATATACCTGAGGTTATCGTTACATCAACTAACAAGCTAAGATCAAGTGGAATGGCTTGAACGAATTTCGTCTTCTTTATTTCAAACCTTAGCTCTTTACACTTGATATCTTTAAATCAGAGAAAGTGTTTAAAACTTTTCTACGCTATTCCCGGTTCTTAATTACTGTACGTAGTCAAGCGTCACCATGGTGGAATGTCGTTTTTGTTCCTGATTTTAGCCAGCATCCTGATTTGGTTGACTTTTCGACCAATGCAAAGGCAACTGGATATGAAGTGGACTGATTTCCGGCAGGCCATATGCATGATACGGGTTCTGAGAAGAACAAAGATTTTGTTAACGAATAGTTTGTCTCTAATCAGTCACTAAGGCCTCGATATGTTCAGGAGATTGCTCTAGGACTCTGTCCATCTATGTCCAGTAATGCACGCAGTAACAAAAATTGCGAAAAATTGGAGAAATCGCAATATTTGCTAAAATGAACTAAGTCAAGTGTAAGAGGAGGTTGAAGGGTGTCCTGCCAAAACTGCGATTTCTCCAATTTCTGCGATTTCTCCAAAAATTGCGAAAAATTGGAGAAATCGCAGTTTTTGCTAAAATGAACTAAGTCAAGTGTAAGAGGAGGTTGAAGGGTGTCCTGCCAAAACTGCGATTTCTCCAATTTCTGCAATTTTTGCTAAAATTAACTAAGTCAAGTGTAAGAGGAGGTTGAAGGGTGTCCTGCCAAAACTGCGATTTCTCCAATTTCTGCGATTTCTCCAAAAATTGCGAAAAATTGGAGAAATCGCAGTTTTTGCTGAAATGAACTAAGTCAAGTGTAAGAGGAGGTTGAAGGGTGTCCTGCCAAAACTGCGATTTCTCCAATTTCTGCAATTTTTGCTAAAATTAACTAAGTCAAGTGTAAGAGGAGGTTGAAGGGTGTCCTGCCAAAACTGCGATTTCTCCAATTTCTGCGATTTCTCCAAAAATTGCGAAAAATTGGAGAAATCGCAATTTTTGCTAAAACTAACTAAGTCAAGTGTAAGAGGAGGTTGAAGGGTGTGCTGGCAAAAGTGCGATTTCTCCAATTTCTGCGATTTCTCCAAAAATTGCAAAAAATAGGAGAAATCGCAAGTCAACTTGACATAGTTAATTTCAGCGATGGGGAGTAGTCTTCTACACTGCAGTAGGGATGACTCTTCAAAAGTACACGAAACGAGAATGAAATTAGTGAGTTCTTATCCGAGCGGACATGTTGAAGTTCGATGTCCCCGTGGAAAAAAACCATATAAAAACATTGCTTTGATGCTATTGCGAAAGCGATTTATAAAAAAATAAATAATTCTACGCGTTCTCGGCTGTCTTAACTTACTTGACAGGTGGTTGTCACTTTTCTAGTCTGCGGCACGTTTGCGGTGACAGTTTTCACGCTTTGCGGAGTCCCGGGGTTTCCGAGGTGGAAATGAAAATTTATGAGAGATCGTTGCAAGATCTCCTTTCCTCGGCCCCCTCGCTCGCGCGTTCTCGCGAGGCTCACTTCGCTTACCCAAATAGGAGAGCCTGCTCCCAGGCTAATTTCCACGCCAATTCGAATCCGCTCCAGGATATTTCTAACCACTATGCTCTGACGTCACGCTATTGTTTCACACAATTCCAAAAGTGGAAAAGCTCTGAACTGTCCCCGGTACCTGGCAAGTAACTTGTTTCTAGCTACCCGGCTAATTTTTTGCTTCCCCGGTCACTTTCTATTGCGAGTTCTACAAAACTAGTGTATTTATTTATTCAGATGGAGAAACGATGGGGGAGGGGACGAGGAGGAGAGAGAAAACCGAACCTCGCTCCCTCCTCCATCGTTTTCTTTTTCGTCCTCGGTTCAGCTTATGCGCGGCTGTATCTACTACTGTTTACTTAACGAACCACAAAATAAAAAACACACCAAAAAAACTGCCAGATACGTAAGCTACCCTGGGTCAGATGTACGAAAACTGCGCCAGTATCGCAGAGGTCAAATCCCGTTCAAGCCTACGACTTTTTTTCCAAGTCTTCTTTACCCATCACATTACTTCTACGTTGCTTACATAAATTAACTGCGATAATCTTTTACTTACTAAATCTTTATTTGCAGGATCAAATGTATGAAATTTTCACATGTTGCATTTATTTAATATAGGGAAAGATCGCTCGACATTTTGGGGAGTATGATGTTATAATTTTTTTTGCCAAAGAACTTCTTATGGTCTGTTGGTCGATCTGTTACCTGTTGGGAGACATTCATCATGTTTCTGACTTGTGCTTTCGGCCGAAAGCTCCTTGATTATCTGCAAGAATTGAGATCAGAACTAATTCAGAGAATTACCTTGATTCCGAGAACGTATCACATGTAAAGAAATTTTCCAGAGCTATTTCTTTTTTCGAGGGATTTCAAATTCGTAGCCGGCTGGTTCACAGAGAGGGACTTTATGGGCAGGAAAAGCGCGTTTTTTAAAAGGTTCATGTCACTTAAGGTGCTTGTGATGTTGCATTTTAATCCATATCCTTATTATTTTTTCTTTTCCAGTTCTTTTTCTGTGTTGTACGTCATTTCCGCCAATCCCTTTTAAACAATTTTTATTGCGACATTCTCCATCTATATAAAACTGTGATTCCTGTCATAAATTCAGTAACAAACCTGAAGAAGGCTGGTATGGCCAGCCGAAATATTGTTATGAAAAAACAATGCACGTTGTTCTGATCAGCTTTGCAGTAGTCTTTGGAGTTCTCGTTTTTGGTTTTTAATATTTGGCTGATTAGATCTCTTTTGAGATCCAACGTTTATAACCAGCAAGATCTTCGTCCACGGTTTTTGCAGTTATTTTAATTCCGTCATTATTTAAAGAAACTATCTCAGGGGCACCCAACGACCGTATGTTCCAAGCGCGTCATTAGTGTCTCAAATAGTGTTTTCTATACGTTAGAAGACTGTTTGGTTCATTTGGATATAATTAGAGCTGCCCTAAAAACTAGTTATCTGTGCGGATGTGTTAGGGGAACTTTGGTCATCACGAAAGTCTTAGGTAGCTTTTTCGTGTAATCCGAATTGAAACTGTTTGCTACTCTGATGGGTCGGGTCGAAAGTTCGAGGTCATGGAGTAGCCGTACTTTCATAAAACAAGAACGCTCTTAGTAGCGGCTCGTCTCGCGTGCTTGGAGTTATACTACTCTTTAATGTGGAATACAAAACGAGTGTTGTATGTCATAATGTGTATACTCAAAAAGTAGAAAAAATTGAAAGGAGAGACAGGCCGCACATCTTAGCCTCAAACCGGTGTGAAGCCTTTGAAAACCTTCTGCATATTGATATCGCTCCATTGAGGAGTACTCTTTCAGGGAAATTACACTCGAAAAAGTGTAAAGGCATAAACTGCATTTTTTAGTTATGTTGTTGTAAGGTTTGCATTTTCTGAGGACTTTCCATGCTATATTGAGCTCAGCTACTCCTGCATGTCCAACATGAAAACCATTATCGCGTCATACAACAAAACACTCCTCTCCGATTACAACACGGCCCCAACGCAACGACCCAACAAGCAGTGTAACTGCCGAGCAAAAGACGAATGCCCCCTTCAAGGTAAATGCCTTGAAACGAACGTAGTATACCAAGCAACCGTAACAACCGACACAGAAACAGAATCATACGTAGGACTCGCAACAAACTTCAAAGAACGTTTCAGAAATCATACAACATCCTTCCGACACGTCAACAAAAGAAACAGCACCGAACTGTCAAAGCATGTATGGAAACTGAAAGACGCCAAGAAACCCTTCAATATAGCATGGAAAGTCCTCAGAAAATGCAAACCTTACAACAACATAACTAAAAAATGCAGTTTATGCCTTTACGAAAAATTTGTAATAATCTGCAGGAAAGACCTATGTAGCCTCAACAAACGTAATGAATTAGCGACTTCGTGCCCTCACAGAAACAGATACGTACTCAAAAACCTTAAGATAACGTAACACAATAATCAACACCATAGCAACTATTTGAATCTGTATTTAGCCGCCAGCATTTAAATTTACCGGTCATTCGTTGATGTTGCCTGATGAGTGTGGTCACTTGTTGACCATACGAAACAAGCCTGTAGCAATAAAACGATGAATCACTCCTGAAGTCCTGAACTACATTTAATGAATAGATAGATAGATAGATAGGCAGATAGACAGATAGATAGACAGACAGACAGACAGATAGACAGATAGATAGACAGACAGACAGACAGATAGATAGGTAGATAGATAGATAGATAGATAGATAGATAGATAGATAGACAGATGGATAGATAGGTAGGTGGGTAGCTAAGAACCTTAGTTTACGGGCACGACAAAAAGATCAGCATTGCTGGTGGGGTCGTGCATACAACAATTACAAGAAAAATAAGGAGTACTGAAAGCAAATGTACACTTAAAAATTAAAAACTGTTAAAGTTTTTTCTTGTATTACAGTATCACCGGGGTAAAGCGTTTCATTTTCCAGGAAAATTTCTCTTTCTCGTCAAAACAATCACTGACTCAGACAGACTCGGATTAGTTTACTTGAATTTAGTGTTCAGTACAGAGAACGAGGTTATGTTCTGTGAAATTTATCTACAGTCTGCGGCCCACATCACCACTGATCCACGATTTATTTATTTATTTTATTTTCAAGTTCTTTTTAACCAAACCTCGATCCCTGATTTCTCGATCCTCGATCCTGATTTTCCAGAAAACCTTGAAGTTTTGCTGATTAAGATTATTCTTTTTTTTCGACCACTGAAGTGATCAGTTGTTCCAAAATAATCAACACTTTCAAGCTATAGAATTCTTGGACCAACCCGTTCCGGAAAAGCTCGATATGGGATTTCTATTCTGTGGACATGAAGTGCTGCAAGACCCGTATAAACACATCCGTGACACGTTAGGGTGGATTTCCACTGATGCGTTTTTTGGCTCCGCACGTTAACGCACGTTAACGCACGTTAATTTTAATCACGTAAATCAAATAGAGGTATGACATAAAGCACTGAGATTAAATGTCAAATTAAGCGAGATTCTACTTTTACGCTTACATAATTGTACGTGTGGCCTTTCATACATTGCCTTTATTTTATTTGCGAACGCACTACGCACGTGCGCACGTAAAAATTACGTGACAGTGGATACTTGATATCTCAAGTATTTATGAAGTGCAGCGCGACTTAACATCTTAACAACTGCGAAAATCTATCAATTAAATACATAAAACAAAGTGAATCTATTTAACTGTACATTTCCTGTAATTGCGACAATATTCTGAGAAACGTAACGCCTTAAAAAGCCACAAAATTCTGAGGATTTCCCAGCTATAATATTTTCTCATCCTGCTTGGGGATATTTCCTTTTTAAAGTGCCTGCATGTCGTGCATAATTACACGAAAATCAAGGACCTCCATTCGAGGATAATTACATCATTGCCAAACTTGTACGCGTCATTTCAGTCATCACCGAAAATAAACCGCATTCTCATCACGAGATCATTTCCATACAATGAAAGTCGTCACGATTCTTATCCCCAGTTTCCATGGTCTTCGCTAGGAACGCGGGGTCTACAAACTACATTGTAGGTCCGACAAAAAAAAAACGACTGCATTTTAAGAGTCTTCGCGGTGCTCAAAGCACGCTCGACTAAAAATCCTAGGGACGCTTAGTTTTCATACCGAAATTTTCAGGCACCTTTTTTATTTTTAACAATAATCGCGATAGTTTGGTAATAATCAGTCGTAGGAAAGCAAGTAGAAAAACTTCAACTATCTCAGACAAATGGAATGGGCAAGGAGTATTTTCTCTTTTCAAACAGTTAATTTCAGAAAAATGTCGCCAGTTTGGTGCCTCTGATAACTTACCGTGAACGTGCCATCTTCAATGTTTTGAGTAGGAATTATTGAGCGGAATGTTATTTGGTGGTATCAGTTTTTAGTTGAGTCGTACGGTATTGTATTCATATTGCGTGACGCCTGTAGACTGTAGTTTAAAGGGTGTGCTATTAATTATTGAAAGCTCGTGTACTGATTTGGCAAAGACTGGTTTCTTCCTAGCAGCAAGGTATTTTAATTTAAAAATTTTAGCTACGTTTTGCAGAAAACTTTGTCGATTGACTGACTCAGGAAATCCATGCTAGAAAACAGTGTAACCGACAACAAGTTAGATATGATACCTAACGGTTTTTCATTATACGGGATAATTCATTTTTACGGCGTGAAAAAAGCTCGATCTTAAAAGCAGTGACGAGTAAATTTGCATTTAAGGAAAATTAAGGAGTATAAGCCCCATTTTACGATATTACCGTATGTTGCCGGCTAAATTTCATACAGCTCTTTTTACCTTGGCTGGTCGAGACATTCTTGATCAATGTTTTGATTCGTCCCAAAACAAGTTGCCAGTACGGAAGAAAATAACTGCTATACTATATAATTCGTGACGTTAATTTTTATAGCTTAACTAATTCATGCAACTACCCCATGATGTCAAATTAGATTTCATCACGCTCGTAGCCTGACGCCTGCCACGCAGGCTAGATATCACTCGTGACGTCCTCGTCATAACCACATGTAGCCCAAACTCGAAATACTGATAAGCATCGGGAGAATTGCCATTGTTGCGTAACATTCGAAATATAAGGATTCATATGGGGGAAAACCTATCATTTCTGTAACCTACGAAAATGAAAGGATTTTAATAAAAAAACAGCTTAATTACCTGGTCATGGGCCAATTTATGCCATTTTATGGGTTGTACTGCACACGGAACAACTCAACTTTGTTTTCTTTGGCTGTTGTTGTTGTGTGTGTGTTTTTTTAGATAACAAATTTTACGCTTGCTTCTTCGACACTCAAGACGAATCACAAGCAGAAGCGTAAAACCTGTAAGGATATGCTTCTGGCCGGGGTAAGTGCCATATTACACATGAGCCAAAGTCAACTGACTTTACTTGCCAACTCTCGTGGTTTAGGTGTGAGTATCACGCCTGGGCTGTGCGGATTCATATGAAGTGAGATAAACCCGAAGCACTGAAAGCGAAAAACAAAAAATGTCCCCTTGTAAATGAGCAAACTTACCCCGCAACAAACCAATTACGCGACCGATAAGCCACGCGAACGACTTCGTAAACGCGAGAGGAATGATTGCGTGACGAACCCCTAAGAATGTCTGCGTGGGAGGCTATATGTCAAACTAATGAAGTTGAAAATGAATGTCCTGTTATGATACGCTTCGCATCAAATTTTTTGATGAAATCATTCAAAAATATAACTTTTTTAACGATTTATATGTAAAATAAAAAATTTTGTTCCTATTTAACAATATTGATCCATTTATTTGTAAATCAGTTGCTGCTTTAATAAGTAGAGCAATAGTTTTCTAGCCTTCTTGATACTGCTAATAAAAAACAATTTTTATGAATTATCAAAATTAGGTAAGATTCTCGAACAGGAGACTCAAATTCTTCCAAAAACGATAACTTAAAGTACTACAAATGACTAAGAAAACGAGCAAAAAATACAGGAAAAACTATGCTTGCAAGATCTATACGGCACCTCCGGCTACAAATAAGCGACTGATTTATATAGACCAAAAAATAAAACTTTATACTAAACTGGACTGAAAACAATAAACCTAATGAACTTATAAAAATTGGCAATAACGATTACGTAACGCAACGCCGAGACTAGAATTACAGAAAGAATAGCGCATATGAAAAAGGGCTGACAAAAGACTACTCCAAACGCGATAACAAAGGTACTACTTAAACTAACTTTACGCAACGCAAAACATGAAAAAATAAACTGAACAGGAACAAAACTCGCATTCTCTCGTGGCTACACCTATCGCTCAATTATCTTTTGCTCTTTGCATGCACTGCACTGCACGTGCAGCGGTCAGCAGTCAGCAAAATGGCGGACAATTTTTTGCTCACTGCGGGTAAAATTATAATCGGGGGGGGGGGGGGGGAGGGGGCACTTGGGTATTTTTTGGGTGTGCCGGGACTCCAAATTGGCACCCCGTTCTAAAAACAATTTCTCCTAAACTTGATACCCCAGTTCTAGAAATGGGCCAAATTTTTATGTTCCGTTCTAGAAAGTTTGTAAATTGAAATAGCCCTGTTTTTTTAAAAAGATATTTCTTTATTTGTTCCACTTATACATCAAATAAATGCTTCTTCATAAGCAGAAGATAAAGCCGTGATCCACAATTTCTTTTATTTCCCATCTTATTAAATATTATACCCCGTTCTAGAAAACGCTTCTGAAATGGGTACCCCGTTCTAAATCAGGAGCTTCAAAATCACGACTCCGTTGAGCGGCACATACCCGTATAGGTAATGTATGGGAGTACCCCCCCCCCCGGGATTATAATACAGATTCTAACGGTTTTCCTAATTTTTGGTGTATTGTGTACGTTTATGTTGTCTCCATTAATATTTGGTTGTTTATTATTATTGTTATTATTATTATTAATACCATTATTATGATTATGATTATTCTTAATTATTACAAGAGAGAATGAGCTGATAATTATTATTTCTGTTTTGTCCTGTATATTTAATTTTGTACCAATCTTATGTCTATTATCAATGTATTTGTTATGCCTCTTTCTTGACTTTTCACATGTTTAATTATTATAATTAGGTGATAGTCACCCAACCCGCCACCGTTAGTTTAGCTAGTTATTTTGGGGGTCCAACTACTATATGTTTTGTTATTAGTTATTTCCTGTAAATTCTTTTAGTTTTCTGTCTACACTCCTATTTGTGAGTCCAATTTAGCTCCCTTAAATCAGGCCCAATACAGTCCAATTACCTTGGGCTGATTGGACCCAATGGCTGACATGGGTCCCAGCGTGGGCTGGAATAGCCTCTTGATTGAGCTGTTGTGGGCTAAATTGTGCTCAAATGGCTCCAGAAGGGGCTGAATCAGACTTTGGCCTGCAGGGCTGAATTGACACTTTGAGGCTGAATTTCTGATTTCTGAAACAAAAACGAGTGCGCGCAAATACCGTAAAAAGCACTTTCCATGTTGTATTGTGTTTATTATATACATATTGAGACAATCATCATTTTACCAGCCTTTATTTTTAAATCTTTCCAAAATCTTAAAAATCTTAAAGCTTAGCTCCGATAAAAAGTACAATTACATGTACAAGCTTACGTCTCGTTTTATTTTCTTCCGTTTCGCTGTTGTTTATGCCGGCTCTCTTGAATTTTCTTCATGGATAGTGAAATATACAAAACTGTTGCAATCCAATTTCCGCGGTGTTTTTCACCTTCTACGAGAAAAACTCTACTTTATCCGGTCTTTTCGTCTAAATGTCCGCGAAGCAACTCGCAAAGCAAGGGCGCTGCAAGCTGCAAGCCAGGGCGGATAAGCGCATAAAAAAGGCGGGAATAATGGCGCGAAACTCACACACCTCTGTGGCTTTTGATTGAACGTATCATTTTTCTTATGCGTGAAAAATAAAAACATCATCGTTCACGATTATGATTGGACGTATCTTTTTTTTTTTGCACGCATGAAAAGCATCGTTCTCTTCTCTTATTGGGTAGACCTCATTTGGGAATGAAAATTTACGTCATAGCTTTTCAGTGAGTATATCTCAGTATTTATACAGTCGAACCTGTCCACAACGGCCACCTTGTGGACAGAGAAAAGTGGCCTTTGTGGAGGGGTGACAGTTATGTGGAAGTAGGGGTGTAATATGACATATTTATGGGGCGTGTACAACATGTTTATTCTGCTAAATTCATGCTTACTGTATCCCATAATGGTAATCTAATCATATAAAATATGTAGAGAGATAAAATATACAAAAACTTGAAATTATGATAATGTTTTGAGTCAAAATGTTAACGGTACAAAACGAGCAAAGTTAACAACATTCAGTATTCGCTGTAAGTGTCGCAGACAATTCATGCTTACTGCAGCAGAAAAAATTACACAATCTAAATACGGTTCAGCCACGATAAATCATCAACGCGCCTTAGGAAACAAATTAATGACCATTCTTGACTTGATCATCATCCGTTGAAAAACTGGCCGTTGTTGAAAGGTTACTTTGGCAGTTGGGGACAAGCTTTAGTGGCCGTTGCCACCCCTTCAGGTGGCCGTTGTAGAGAGGTTTATACAAGAGTCACTGTATGGACTCTGCCGCCAGGACCAAAAAAATGGCCGTTGTAGAGATGTGTCCGTTACTGGAGGTACGACTGTATGTGCATGTTCGTTTTTTTTCTCTGTTTGCAGAAAGTGGACCAAGATATGGATCATTTCGGCCCTCGTGTCAAAACAACGCACTGTTTAAAAAAAAAGGCGGCCGTTCCTGATAAAAATGAAATACAGTAAAAGATTGGCGAATTAGGAAATCTAACGGTCATTTTTTGACAGTAAATATTATAGCCCACGTTGGAGGAGTTGGAAAGAGATGTGGAATTAGAACAGAAGCAGGCAATTTCCGGGAATATGTGATACAGGGGCACTCAATAGAAGTTACACTGATTTAAACTTTGCAAATAAATGGAAGCCTGCTAGCAGTCTGTCTGGCTGTCAACAGGCTCTCTGTTGTCTCTCTTGAATGTAGTATCAAAAGTACATTTCAAAGATAAAATGCTTTCACAAGTTAGGCACTTATTCAAAGGCGTTTCTTTAGGTTTAATTACCGCGTGGCAAAGATCTTTGTGTGAGGTAATCGCAGTGGAGGATCCAGACCTTCAGATAAGGGGGGGACCCGTTCATCCAGACCCTGAGATAAGGGGGACGGTCTCAAAAAATATTTTTTCGGCCCTTCGGGCCTCAGTTTTGTCTAAACATAAGGGGGGACGGGGCCCCCGGGCCCTTCTCCCGGATCCGCCACTGAATGGTATATTAACTAAAATCAACTGGAATGACTTGAACGAATTACGTTTTCTTTATTTCAAACCTTAGCTGTTTGCACTTGACGTCTTCAAATCAGTCAAAGTGTTTTATACTTTTCTACGCTATTCCCGGTTCTTTAATAACTGTATGTAGTCAAGATTCCGGAAAGTTATATGTAGCCCTTGTTCCTTGTTTTAGCCAGCATCCTGACTTGCTTGCCTTTTCGACCAACGCAAAAGCAACTGGATATGAAGTGGACTGATTCCCGGCAGGCCATATGCATGATACGGGTTCTGACAAGAACAAAGATCGACGTACGATTTCAATATACTTTTATTACTTAAGTTTTAGTTAAGGGCGGGCGAAGTACAAAAAAAATATTCGCGCAAGGAAAAATTAAATGGAAAAAATTCATGCGCGCCAATTAACCCTAAAAATTATTCATGCTATGGCCTAATAAAATTACAAGGAATTTGATAACGAAAAGGAATTCCTGCGGCTCGAAAATTCCCTACCCCCCCTATAACTTTCCTAATGGTCCGTCCCTAAGAGGCAACGCTTTAACCACCATCGTGTTGAAATAACAGTTATTGTTAGTATTGTATTGTATTGTATTGTACCAAACGGTGTGCGTCACGACCCACAAAGATTCATGGGTAAAACCGTTGCCATGCCTTATTTCAATCGTGACACGGTCGAGTTCGCATCTCGTGAGAGAGATGAATCAAACCCAGAGATCAAAACACTGCTTCCTTTTCTGAAAAAAATTACGGAACAGAGCGATTTGGAGAATTTTTCAAGATCTCATGGCGGCCTTAGATGCTTGCCTGGCATTGTACTGTTAAGGAACAGTTCGTCACTAATCAGTCAAGAGATTGCTCTGGGTGTCTGTCCATCCCCACTAACACCCCAACCTCGTCACCCCTCTGTAAACAGACCCAGTGGAGCCCTACCCAGTGATCATAGTTTATTCAGTCTACTACTCAATGATAATTTAACCTCCCCCAGTCCAGAGCTTTTCCACTTTTGGAAATGTTTTGACCCGCGATCCAAAACAAGCAATTACGCAATCATGGAGCAAATTTGAAGTCATTTGACGCGAGGCCTGTTTTAACTTTCTTTCTTTCAATTCAAGAGTCAAGAGAAGTTAAGCATACGAGATGAAAATATTGAGATTTGAAAGGAGGTTATGAACCCTTTCATTTCTCGCTGGGATTAAACGTTTGCAGAAAAAGAGATAAATATCTGTTTGAATGGGATAGAGCAGGCCGATCTCCGGAGCTCCTTTCCGTACTGTCCACGCGGAGTTATTTCACCCTGGCCTCGGTAGCCAGGAAGGATATCACTCGTAGAAGTATATAAAAGGATAGGGAAATCTGTCATTTGGGTCAGTGAAAGGGCCCAAAAGGCTAACAGATTAATTTTATGGCTTCAGATAAGGTCGAGAAAAGGTTCTACTTTTGTGATCGATTCCTATTTAAAAGAAAGTGCATTTACAGCAGTAAAAAAGGGATGCAAAGTTCTAAACAAAGTATGTGAAAGGGGTACTATTTGTCAATGAAAGGTATACCAAAGAGGTACGTTTTCGAAAAAAAATGGTGTATAAAACGGTAAGGGTTAGACCTCAGGGCGGAGCCTCCCGTATAAATATTTGTTGAGTACCTCCCCCGGGCTACCGCACTACCGATGCCTTCAGATTGGCTTTTTCACTGCAGTGCAGAGTAAAATAACCCCAGAAATAATATGCAAAAGGTCATAACCAGAAACCCATATCGATCTCCCATTTCTGTTGGTAGTCGTGGTATAATGCTTATTCGGTGGACAACGCCGGGAAAAAACGCTCTATTTCGTCCAAAATATAAGACGTAGTCTTCATCTTCGAGGCTCTACTAGCCAGAAGGCGGTCATTTTGTCACAGACGATTGCTTCACGAAAAAATCCCGCGGCTAGTCTACCAGAAGTGTGGCCCATCTCCACGTTTCACATGAAACAACTAAAATATCTCGAGAATGTCCAGAGGATTGTTTTAAGACCTGGAATAATTTTACACGAGAGATATTTTTAAGTGAAGATGATTTATTAATCGAAATAACACGCAAAATTGACACGTACATCAAAAGAAAAATCTCGCTTTCTCTATCATTTCAAATCCATTGTTCGCACAAGTCTTCTACCATTTCCTCTAGTCTGATCTTCGTTGTTGTATTACAAAAAGGCGAGCAAAGACTGCCGGAAAAACTCGAAACACAACAGATTTCCACGCCAATTCGAATTCGCTCCAGGATATTTCTAACCACCATGCTGTGACGTCTCGCTATTGTTTCACACAATTCCAAAAGTGGAAAAGCTCTGGACTGTCCCCGTTACCTGGCAAGTAGCTTGTTTCTAGCTACCCGGCTATTTTTTTACATCCCCGGTCACTTTCTATTGCGACTTCTACAAAACCAGTGTATTTATTTATTCATATGGAGAAAAGATGGGGGAGGGGACGAGGAGGAGAGAGAAAACCGAACCTCGCCCCCTCCTCCATCGTTTTCTTTTTAGTCCTCGGTTCAATTTTCTCGCGGCTGTATCTGTTGTTTACTTAACGAACCACAAAATAAAAAACACACCAAAAAACAAAAAAACTGCCAGCTACGTAGGCTACCCTGGCTAAGAGGTACGAAAACTGCGCCAGTATCGCAGAGGTCAAATCCCGTTCAAGCCTACGTTTTGTTTTCCAGGCCTTCTTTACCCATCCCATTACTTCTACGTTGCTTACATAAGTTAACTGCGATAATCTTTTACTTACTAAATCTTTATTTGCAAGATCAACTGTATGAAATTTTCACATATTGCATTTACTCAATATAGGGAAAGATTGCTCGACATTTTGGGGAATATGATATTATAATTTTTTGCCAAAGAACTTCTTACGGTCTGTTTGTCGATCTGTTACCTGTTGGTAGACATTCATCATGTTTCTGGCTTGCGCTTTCGGCCGAAAGCTTCTTGATTATCTGCAAGAATCGAGATCAGAACTAATTCAGAGAATTACCTTGATTCCGAGAATGTACCACAGGTAAAAAAAAATTCCAATGCTATTTCTTTTTTCGAGGGATTTCAAATTCGTAGAGTTGGTTCACAGACAGGGACTTTATGCTTCTCTGATTGGTTCTCTTTTAACTCCTGGGCAGAAAAAGTGCATTTTTAAAAGGTTCATGTCATTAAGGTGCTTGGGGATGTTGCATTTTAATCCATATCCTTATTATTTTTTCTTTTCCAGTTTTTTTTGTGTTGGACGTCATTTCCGCCAATCCCTTTTAAACAGTCCCTTTTAAACAGTTTTTATCGCCACATTCTCCATCTATATAAAACTGTGATTCCTATCATAAATTCAGTAACATCAGTCTGCAAACCTGAAGAAGGCTGGTATGGCCAGCCGAAATATTGTTATGACAAAACAATGCACGTTGTTTTGATCAGCTTTGCAGTAGTCTTTGGACTTCTCGTTTTGGTTCTTAATATTTGGTTGATTAGATCTCTTTGCAGTTATTTTAATTCCGTCATTATTTAAAGAAACTATCTCAGGGGCACCCAACGACCGTATGTTCCAAGCACGCCGGTCATTAGTGTCTCAAATAGTTTTTTCTATACGTTAGAAGGCTGTTTGGTTCATTTGGATATAATTAGAGCTGCCCTAAAAACTAGTAATCTGTTCGGATGTGTTAGGGGAACTTTGGTCATCACGAAAGGCTCAGGTAGCTTTTTCGTGTAATCCGAATTGAAACTGTTTGCTACTCTGATGGGTCGGGTCGAAAGTTCGAGGTCATGGAGTAGCCGTACTCTCATGAGTGAAAAAATCCTAGGGACGCTTAGTCTTCATACCGAAATTTTCAGGCACCTTTTTTATTTTTAACAATAATCGCGATATTTTGGTAATAATCAGTCGTAGGAAAGCAAATAGAAAAACTCGAGCTCTAAATATCTCAGACGAATGGAATGGTTATCCAGAAATTTTTAGCCTTTCTCGAACTTTAGAAATTTTTAGGCAATAATTGCTCCTTGTCATATTTGCTCTGTTCGAACAGTTATTTTTAGAAAAATGTCGCCAGTTTGGTGCCTCTGATAACTTCCCGTGAACGTGCCAATTTCAAACTGTTTTGAGTAGAAAATATTCAGCGGAAATATTATTTGATGGCAGCTGTTTTTAGTTGAGTGGTATGGTATTGTATTCATATCATATTGTAGTGTAAAGGGTACACGAACTGATTTGGCAAAGACTGGATGGTTTCTGAGTCCTAGCAGCAAGGTATTAAATTTTAGTTACGTTTTGCAGAAAACTTTGTCCATTGACTGACTCAAGAGATCCATGCAAGGAAACAGAGGAAAGGTAGTTAGCTGTTTGCTACCTAACTTTGATAACTAACGGTTTTTCATTATACGCCGAGATAATTCATTTTTACGGCGTGAAAAAAGGCTCGATCTTTATAAAGCAGTGATGAGTGCGGCATTTAAGGAAAATTACGGAGTATCTGAGCCCCAATGACCGACTCATGCTAAGGAGACCTTGTGCATTCTGAGCTAACTATGATTGCATGGGATTCATTTTACGATATTACCGTAAGTTGCTAAATTTCATACAGCTCTGTTTACCTTGGCTGGTTGAGACATTCTTGATAAATGCTTTGATTCGTCCCAAAACAAGTTGCCAGTACGGAAGAAAGTAACTGCTATACTATATAATTCCTGGCGTTAATTTTTATAGCTTAACTAAGTTATGCAACTACCCCATGATGTCAAATTAGATTTCATCACGCTCGTAGCCTGACGCCTGCCACGCAGGCCAGATATCACGCTCGTGACGTCCTCGTCATAACCACATGTAGCCCAAACTCGAAATACTGATGAGCATCGGGAGCATCGCCATTGTTCCGTAACATTCGAAACACAAGGATTCATATGGGGAAAACCTATCATTTCTGTAACCAAAGAAAATGAAAGGATTTTAATAAAAAAACAGCTTAATTACCTTACACAAAATGTGTTTTACATTTCTCCTGTGGTCATGGGCCAATGTATGGCCGTTTTATGGGTTGTACTGTAAACGAAACAACTCAACTTTGTTTTCTTTGGCTGTTGCTGTTGTGTGTGTGTGGTTTTTTAGATAACAAATTTTACGCTTTCTTCTCAAGACGAATCACAAGCAGAAGCGTAAACCTATAAGGCCATGCTTCTGGCCGGGGTTAAGTGCCATACTACAAATGGGCCAAATTCAACTGATTTTTGCTCATTGACCATGGCCTTAACGTACACGTCTTTACTTGCCATCGGGCGCTTTCGATTCAACCAAACCTTTCGAAAATCAGCGGCAAATGGTACAGAAAGCGCAACACAGCGTTGCAATGTTGAAGCAATGTTGATCAATTTAAAACAACGTCGCAACAGTGTTGCAACGTTGTGAAACTTCACCTTAAAGGTTATGTTACACGGGACGATTTTAGCGCAACAGAGCGTGGCAATGTTGGAACAATTAATGTTGTAACTGTTCGAAACAATGTGGCAACAATGTTGCAACGCCGTGTTGCGCCAGAAATCGTCGCTACAAACCTTAAGGTGATGTTACACAGGGCGATTTACAACAAGGATTTTTAGCGCAACACAGCGTTACAATGCTGGAACAATGTTTTAACCCTTCGAAACAATGTCGCAACAATGTTGCAACGCTGTGTTGCGCTAAAAATCGTCGTTGCGAATCGTCCCGTGTAACATCGCCTTCAAAGGGCAAGTGCAAAGAAGACCCTAGATCTTCATGCAAGCCGCGGAGATAGGCAAGATAAGCAAAAGGTTTTGATTAGCAAAACAAGAAAAGCTTGAACGTGTGTCACACTTGTGCATTTCCTTGACGTGAAACTTGACGGGAAACTTTGTGTTTTATGAAGGACGTAAGACAACAATTTCCTATCTTGCATTCTCGTTATATAATTAATTAAGTCGAACGCAACTTAGAGCACACCCTGCGAGCAGAGGCTACATCTTCGCTGTGTGAGCTGAAGTGTGAAAAGTAGCCTCTGCTGACAGCCGTTCAAATCCGTCCAGAAATCTACGAATAAATTTTAAAAAAACGGGTTTTTTGCTGTTCTTGACCGGTTTAGAGCATTGCGTGAGTCTTGCGTAGCAGATCAGAGTTGTCGCAAGTATTTTTATTCCCGCGAAACTCGCGTCATTTGACGACAGACCTGACGATTAATTTTGCTTGCGAATCGCGTGACGAATTTCGCGCATGCACGATAGAAAATTGAACGGTTGTCGGCAGAGGCTACTTTTCGCACGACAGCTCATGATCACACAGCGAAAATGTAGCCTCTGCTCGCAGGGTACTTAGAGCACTTACCGTTTGTACGGAAAATCCGGGAATTCCGGGGAGAATTCAATCGTAACGGTTCATCGCTGTGGAATATTTTCGGAACAAAGCTAGTACCTTCCAAGGTATTCAGCCTTTTCCCCACTTTTGCCGGAACGACCGAAATTTTCTGAACCATTTGTTCCGCTCGAGAGAAAGCAAACAATTTACCGGTATTTTGTAATGGTACACCTGGAGCGCTCACCATTTGTACAGAAATTTCAGTGAAAGTTTTCCGTTAATGGTATTTGCATTTCTTTCGCACTCAAGATAGGAGTGGGATTGAGTTTTAACAGTTACAAAATACCGGTAAAGGTTTTGCTTCCTCTCGGGAGGAACGCTGGCACTTGCAATCCAAACAAATGGTACAGAAAACTTCGGTCGTTTCAGTACAAACGGGAATAAGGTTATACCGCGCCCAAGGTATTACCTATTTCCCGAAACATTCCCTGGATGAACCCGGCGTTCCATTTAAATTCTCCCCGGAATTACCTTATAGTTATTTTCTGTACAAACGATAAGTACTCTTGTTTTTCAGTGCGAAAAAGGTACCATTACCCGTTTGACGGAAAATTTTCTACGAAATTTTCGTAAGAATTCGGATAAAGCAAAGTGACGCGTCACTCAGTGTGGAATTACTGCGCGCGTTACTCAGACGTCATTTCCTGGGGAAACCAGCAGTGGCGTCGGAAATGTCGGCTGTTTTCTCGTGCTTGGGTGGATCTCATTATCGTTAATAATTTTTCTGCTAAAAGAACATTAACAGAGGTCTTGATAAGTTCGTGGCTCTTTAAAACCCATCTCCCTGATTAAACGCACGCCTCCCCATAATTCATTGAATCATACAAACTTCTTTCGATTCCCGGCTTTGGTGGCATTCCGGATACAACCGCAATTCCAAAGGCCAACGTCTGAACGTATTTACTAATCCCCGATTACTGTAGCCTGCGGTGCAGCAGGCCCAAGTATCGCGTATATAGCTATAAACAAGGTTTAAAGTGTCTGCGCGCAGGCTACGATTACTGTTAATCTTTATCTGAACTTCAAATACCTCGTTGGCACTTAATTTCGCGTTTTTCGCTATTATAGAAATGACGAGATTAAAGACCCGCGAATTCAAATCACAGAAAAAATGATTAACATGAAAAACAACGGCATATACAGGATATGTATCGAAAAGTACACATATTATTAACTTTGTTCAATTTGTGTCTCCTGCTATGAAATAAGTATGTGTAATCAAATGGTGACGAGTGAAATTAGGGAATAATTTCACGCGCGTTTTGTCCAAATCCTTATAATTTCCCGAGCCTTTAGGCGAGGGAAATTATTAGGATTTGGACAAAACGCGCGTGAAATTATTCCCTAATTTCACGAGTATACCATTTGATTACCTATTAATATCATGGGTGACGAATTACGTTAGCAATCGAGGATTTTTGACTTGTTTATCATTGATCGTATCGATCGATCGTGAACTCCACTCTCTCAAACGTTTAGAGCTGAAATTTGGCTTAAGTTTTTGGAATTTTTCGATAACATACCTCTAAGGAACCCTTCTTGATGTGCTCTTTCGTGTGTTCAGGTTTTCTAGCGTCTTTTTATGCCCTGACATCTTCATTGACGACATTTTAAAACTTCGTCGCCATCTTGAAACGGAGACGTACGACAGGTTGCCATGGCAATTTTGTAATTTCACATGTGAAATTACAATTAACGCTGAAATTTCGCGCCAAAATTAAGAAGTAATTCGTCACCTATGATATTACGTTTGTTAATTTACGAAGATTTCCAATTTACCTTAAAAGTTAATCTTTAAATATACCATGATATGCGTTTTGCTTGTTCAGGTTTATCTACTGACATACTGTCTTGCCAAGGGACCGGTCATTATTTATCGCCGGGGGGGGGAAGCGGAGGATTCTAGGGGGAATAACTTGATATTTGGGAGAACAAAAGGGGAGATCAATAGTAACTGAGAACCAAAAACTGGGGATCACTGAAAATTTTGGAAAGATTCTGAAGGGGGACCACTCAAATTTGGTTTGAAAATGAAGATATGGGGGGGGGGGGGGGGGGCGAAATCGCGAAAGTCATCAAAAGTTATTAGGGGGATCACTTCAGTGAAGTAATATTCAAAGGGGGAATCGGCTATTCAAGCTGCGGTGAGTTAGACGCATTTGAAACTTTATTTCTAATTCCTTTTGGAAAGAACAATGTTGTTACCTTTCTGAGGCATCGCCTGCAATTGTTATGATCTCTTATATTTGCACAGACATTATCGTATCGAAAGCAGATTTTTGAAATATGGTCAGGAAACGAGCAGCTGCCTGTCAAGTTCGAATCGACCGAAAAAGTTGGAAGTTCAGGACTTGTACGGTAAAAATAACTAATTTTAAACATAGATTGATGGTAGTCAACTCAAGCACGTAGGGCCAGCTGTGGTACCACGGTTTGAAACGTGCGGAAAGAGAGTCAAAAAACAAGATTTCATCCACGGTTAACTGTTATTTTTATCTGCTTTACCAACGCGCGCTTCATCGGGTTTTAGTGAAAGTTTTCTCCAGACCGCATTGGCTTTACCCTTTCGGCGCTGATTCTCTTTCCAGGTCTGTTAACTGTGCCCCTGATGAGAATGACAGACCTTCTGAGCGGACTAAATTATTTAAAATGACATCAGTCTATGTTCTCGTCTATATTAGTGAGCTCACTAGAACTTAATAACAATGTAACATAGCTATTTATCTATTTAGTTCTCGTACCATAGCTAAATAAGTATTTACCACGTACTTAATGCTATGCGCTCTTATTAAAAAATGACTAACGTATTTGTGGCTATTCTTCCCGCAGTTGCATGTAGTTTGCCCTCAGTGAACTGGTGTGTCGTCATTGAACTACTGTTGTGGTTGTTGATCTGTTGTGTACTTATTGAACTGCTGTGTGGTTATTGAACTAACAAAAAGAACACCCCGTCATAACTCATTATCATTGTATGTCACCTTCATCACATTTATTTATTTATTTTTTATTTATTTATTACTGTTATGGTTATGTATCTGTTGTTGCTTACTGAACTGCTGTGTGGTTATTGAACTAACAGAAAGAAAAACTTGTTTAGCCCCAGATCCTTAGCCCACCGCGCGCCCGGCGATAAATAATGACCGGTCCCTAATGACCGATAAGGTACAAATAGTCCTTTAGAATTCAACTCGAGAAAAATTCGTCAATATTTGACAAATTTCGTAGGGTTAAATGAATTTCAAATTGTAATACTGTTCCGATGGGGGTACTCCCTGTGATAGCCTATAAGGGGAGGCTCCGCCCGGAAGGGGTACCTTATTTGATCTTCAGATATATAAAAGGGTAGAGATTTCACTTGGTGAATTATATAAAAGTGTAACGAAAACTTTCATTTTGATCTGCAATAGGACCTAATAGGGCTAACAGGCGTGAAAAAGTCAAAACAGGAGTCAGATTGTTTCCGCACTGTCAGAATGTTTCCGGAATAGGCTTATTAAACACAAAAGCCTGTCTTTTTAACTCGAGGGACAGGGATATGCAAATGAGTCACTCGCTCACTCGCAGTAGACGCTTTCGTAATTAATCGGGTCCGAACTCGAGAGCGCGAAGATCTATCGTTTCCGAAAGAAGCTCGCGCTCGCCGAAGTTCGGTGGCATCAAATTCCTCGCTGAGAGTGTGCATCGTGCGCTACAGCACGGTCAGAGGATAGAGGTCTTACCAAATTTGAGACACGCAGGAATCTTTCAGATTAGTACGATTCAAGAGCCTTTGACTCGTCCAGGAGTTAAACTTGACAACAAGATGAGCATTTGCTCTTCTACTCCTTCAACTTCGACGCTGGCTTGATCTCATACCTTGTAGTAATGTAGTAGGGTATGTGTATGAATGAATGTATAATAAATAAAGGCACTTCTTCTTCTTCTTCTTCTCTCTAAGGACTCCTTAAGATCAC
>JBBMOI010000014.1:3432500-3437500 GCA_038088405.1 Porites divaricata | reverse complement strand
GAGTATATACCAAACTAGTATTTCCACAGACTAAAAAATTCGCATCAAAATTATTAAAATGAAAGATGCAACATAAAAAGAAATATAACCTATTTAAAATAATGACCGAGCGCGTACTTTTCCATAGTTTTAGAACCAGCCGGTTATTGCTATTGTCACTGAATTGGAACAGTAGGTTATTATTTCTAATTCTCCTGTTCCACGCCAACGACCTTTTCTTAAGATTTGTCTAAAACAATAACCTTTTTAAAACAATGGAAAAATTGCATGAAGACCCGACTAAAGGAGTGTGTTTTGCAAAAATTGAACTCACCATAGGTTTGGTTTATACTGAATAAATACCAGACACACAAATGAGTTGGCTGCATATCCTTGTTAAGGACCGTGGCAGTACTTTTATTTATTTTGAAGACTTTCTTGCAAAGCAAATTGTTCTGCTTTTCTTCATGGTCAGGCAGTACCTGTTAAAAAATGGATAGTGTTATTTGTTTAATTTTTGTAAATGCTACCGTACTAGCGTGTTAAGAATTGCACTACGAATCAATTAACCTTATTTTCTCGTTTAACTGGTTTGTCGTTACCTTCAGTTTTATTCACACCTGTCTTAGCTGTCGACTATCATCTTATGTCAGCCTGAATTTGCAACTCTTTCATACAATTTAATTTAGCTCAACTAAGCAGCTTATATTATACCAAGAAGAACCGTCCCGGGAAGTATTGTAGCTCTTTTCCCGGTGCAAGCTAAGCACTACGTTTAATTAATCAAATACAAAAGATATAGTCTGAGTCAGGGGAATAACAAAACTGTCCAAAGTTTGAAGTTTGTTTTATAACTGTAGTCTACAATCGAAAAATTCTTACCACATAGACATCAACAAAATAGGCCTATTTGACCCTACCAATGGCAACTCGCTTTAAAAGAATAATTCTTTCTGCCAGTAAGAACCGTTAAAGCAATTTGGATACTTATCATCGTTTCTTTAAGTTGACTTATATTTTTGTCAGAAAAAAAGTAAACGACAGCGTAACCAAAAGTTAAAGTTGAACTAAGAACAAACCTGCTGTTTTCGAGGAGGCAAAAGAAAATCTTGACTTCCATTCCAGACCAGAGATGGGCTAGCTGAGTTTGGTCTTCACTGCTCCGCCGGCAATGCAAGGTACGTAGGTTTCCTGCCTTAAACACAGTTAAATCAACTTGAAATTGGTGTCTCCATTTATACGGTCGCTCGATTAAAATTCAAACCAGTACGAGAAACGTTTTTGATAAATCTTTTCTTGAAACAGTATGTGAGAAAAGCACGCGCTCTACGTTCAACAATGGGCAATCAAAGCATAGATTGGTCACATTCAAAGAGAAAAGATCAATCAAATCAAGCTTTATTAACGACCGTATCACTTCATTAAAAACGCTCTTCCAGTGAGCCGTTTACATAACTAAATTTTCAAAGATTTGAAACTACATTAATTCTAAAATATATCTATATATTAATACAATCTATCCATAATTAAGTACATAAAAATCAATCAGCCTTAAAGGTACATTAAATAACTAAAATAAAATTCTGTTTTGCAATCTCTTTAGTCGGTCACACAGGCCTTTTCCCATACATCCCCAGACTTCGAAGAAATAATCAAAATAAGATTGCCGACTCGCTCAACTACATTACTTTGTTCTTGGTTAAAAACAGCATACTAGTGGGATAAGCATGGAACTTGACAATACATTGAGAAAAACAACACTTCATCAATGAACAATTAGACTAACGCTTGAATTAGAGGCATTCAAAAAAACAAATGGCGACTTGATTAAAACCTGACATATCGATAACAAACTTGGCTAGTGAATGAGTAGAAAATAGGCCTTTCAGCCCAAGAGAAATTGAAAACAATGCTAATGCAAAATTTTGTGGTATTTTTGAAAAACACTTATTGCCGTGTGAATTACCACAAGTTAGCCCCTGAATTTATTTAAAAGTACCGGGAAAGAAACATATAAACTTTCCAAACTTCTCGGTAGACATTAAGAGCTAGTCTCTGTAAGATCCTCATATCGAGTTTTGCCCACAAAATAGATTTCGCTCATAATTTTTCTGTAGACTTCTTTTAATAAGTATATAACAAATATGAAACTAGATTGGAGAAATTCGCTTCTGTAAAATTTTTTTAACGAATTTTCTTTCGGCACCACATGAGGGCCAGAGACGCTTGTGAAATATGCAGATTTTGTCAAAATTCAACCGATTGTTCCGGATAAAAGAGTGCGACCCAAAGCTCCCAGTTTACTGGTTATTTCAATTGAGCCTTTATCTTTAAAATTATACAGGTGAGAATCATCGATACCTTTTCGTTTAGAAAATCTGAGGAAACACACTTAGCCCCTTTGACCCATTTAGCGAAACATGCGATTTTAGCCAAATTCAGTGGATTAAATCTCAAAAGTGGCTCATACTTACAGGCTCTCCTGCATATCACTGTGTAGTTCAATCCTTCAGCTACTGAATCGTGTTAAAAGTTTTGGCGGCCATTCAGTTTCGGTCGAGGGGTGAGTGACGAAACTTGCCTTACTTGGCCATTTCGCCGGCGTTTCTTCATCGCGAAGTTCAGAAGGATTGTCAGAATAGAAAGCGAGAAATCGGGTAAATGCCACTCGAAAATTGTCCATTCCTAAAGACTGCATACTTTAAATCACTGTTTTCCATGTGGCTATGGTTCTAACCCAACGAAGAAAGGGTAGGAGACGGTCGAACGTGAACTCACTGTCCGCCATGTTTTTGTAGGGTTTGTGGAACGGATGAATCTGGAACGGCAGCACCAAAACATGGAATCCGGAATCCGGAAACGAAATCATGGAAACGGAAACGGAATACGGAATCCGTGAAAGAAGGTTCTAAGCGATCGATTTGAAAAAAAAAATGTTAGCAATGACAATAAAATAACTAAACAGGTAAAAAAACAAGACATAAATGAATAAATTAGCGGAGTAGACGAGACTGCTGTATCACTAGAGGAGTCGATTCCGGTGAAAAGACTCTTGATACCACTTCCGGCAATGAATGCAAATTCTCATGGCACAGCAAAGCGAGGAGAAAAACGGCAATGGCAAAAACTATTTCCTTAAGAAAAAGGTAAGTTATATGGAGACAGACTTCGTTTAAATTGACAGAGGCGTCGTTTATATAACTGAAAGGCGTCGCCGTCAAGTTTTTCCCGAGTGTCTTTTCTGGGTTGTCTTCAACAGCGTTCAGCGTTATTTATCAAGACAACTTAGTCAAGAGAACCAAGGCATTGTGGAGTCAAAAGAGAAGAGAGAATTGTGCATGCATTTGCTTGATTCCGCAACTGATTACATCAAAATAATGCACCATGTTTAATAAGCCTCTTCAACAAAAATACGAACGTCAACGAAAACTCAATTACTGGTACACCAGAATACCATCAGTATTCAGCTTGGCGAAAAAGTTGAACTTATTGCTAAACACTGGAACTGTGGTCATGGCACGGGTCGGTCATGTGTTGAGCATTCAGTTGGGGACAATCACGTGGTGTGGTCTGAGGCCAACTACTACTATTCTTGACATTTAGCTACAAAGGTAATATTTCACTGTATTATCGAACCCATAGACTCGTGAATAAAAACTAATCGTAAAATTACTTTCATCAGCCTTGCAGTGCAATAACCCACACTACGGCAAACCTTATCAAGACACTTTAACAAGAATATATACTAAAACAAGTTCTATTTGTATTGTACTAAATTATGCAATGTGAAATTCTTTAATTTTCTATCATTGATATTTGATTCCGTATTCCGTATTCCGTTTCCGTTTCCGAATTCCGTATTCCATGTTTTAGTGCTGCCGAATCAGGAATCCGGAATGCGGAATTCGTAACCCTTTCAAATGTCACCTGTTGGAGCAGTATTGTACAGTTTTATAGTTTTTTTTTTCGTTAGTCGAAGCTCAACTCGCAGTACAATAATTATTTCATCTTTAAATTAACAGGATATTGAACATAATGTCTCAGAAACCTTGGCTGATCAAGGCATTAAGGAACCCTTATCGAGCTTAGCTTTTTGCTGCTATTCAAACGTGTCCTCAGCTGTTACATAAATTAATAATTATGTAAAATAAGTTGTCAAAACAGCAAACAACTATGTATAGTTCCATTCTTCAGCTACTGAATCATTCTCAGACATTTAGCGGTCATCCAGTTGCGACAGTTTCGTCTGAAACCGAGGGTTGAAAGTTGCGATACTTAGCACGTCACAGCTGCCCCCCTGAGATTACAAACTTAGACTTAAACTTCTTCAAAGCGGTACATAGCCCACTGACCACCTAAATCGCAGTTTACGCTACTGGCAAACAACCAAAATGGCACATGCACCTGCGAAGTGTTCCTTTGCCGGAATGGCAAATATTGCTTGTGCTTCCTCGCGCGGTTAAGACATTTTTTTTTTTACCTGTAAATAAGTGCGTTGTCCAAGTAAAGAACCGTCTAAGAAGCTGAAACCTTTCACCTACGAAGGTCACCGAATATGACCTAATTTTGGCGAGGGCGGGAAAGTTTAATCGTTCGCATGAATAAGTAGAAAAGATGGTGGTTTGCCTTGTCTGTAAGCACAGTCTCGGTATAGTTATACTGGCGGCCAGGTAAAACTGTCCGTATCCTTATCCTGGCCATGAAGGAAAAAAAAGATTGCCCCTCACTGTAAAAAAACCAATTAACTGGCAAATAGCGCATTCAAGAAATCCGCTAGATTTTTGTTACCCTTATTCATGTGAAGTCACGTAAGTATCTTCAACTGTTCTGTTTTTACCCCTGTCCTTTTTTTTTATTAAAGAAGTCGTTGGGCATAAATAAATGGGGAAAAAGGATAAATTAAGTGTAAGGAAGATTCAAATTTTGCTTAGTTTTCTACGCAAGGTAGCCAGAGGAGTCGCGTGTCACCCGATGTTTACTACAAAGTGACTATTCCACAGGCTTTCAAACAATTTACCTGA